>PVJI01000301.1:0-296008 GCA_004026765.1 Micronycteris hirsuta | reverse complement strand
GATTTTATTTATTTATTTTTAGAGAGAGGAGAAGGGAGGGAGACAGAGAGGGAGAGAAACAGCAATGTATGGTTGCCTCTCACATGGCCCTCACAGGGGACCTGGCCCGCAACCCAGGCATGTGCCCTGACCGGGAATCGAACCGGGACCGTCTGGTTCCCAGCCCGCGCTCAATCCACTGAGCTACACCAGCCAGGCTTATTACCTCCCTATTTATTTTGAATTATTAGAGCACTCACCTCAATTGTTACCTCAATTATTTACTGTCCGTCTCTAGGGCTGTAAGCACCACAGAGGCAAGGAATGTCGGTTTGTTCAGCACTATACTCCTCAGTGCTTGGCTAAGTGCGTGGTACAGAAATAACCAACAAATATGCTTATGGAAGAATGTATAAACTAATGCTTTAATGCCTCTATACAGCTTTTTGGTTCCGTCAGAGAAAAACCTAATAAACACTGGCACTCTCAGAGCTTTCACAAGTTTCTGAGAATCAAGGTTCAAGACAGAGAACCTATATTACACAGAGGTTATAAAAAGTCACCGAAACATCAGAGATGAAGAACTCTGGAAGCTGAAAAAAAGTAAAGAAAGGGACAGGATGCATTTCTCTCCCCCTAGTCCTCTTTCTCTAAAAGCCTATTATCAAGAATGAGAAGAAAATCCCATGCTCCCATGGTGAGGAAGTGACCCACTGGTGGCCTGGTCCTTGTATTCAGGATGGAGGAAGTGACTGTCCACAGGCTGAAAGCCAGGAAGTGGGGGCAGATATCCAGGACAAGCTCCCTCCTCCACTATTCCCTCCTGCCACCTCTAGAAAGCTTCTGGACGCGGACCCTGGTCGGCCTAGAGGCTGGGCCACCCACACGGGTGGCTGGGAAATGCAGGCTACAGAAAGTCCCAGGTGCTGGGAGGCAGGCCAAGAGGGCAGGAAGCTGCAGGGTAGTGTATGAAGTGACTGAGAGGGGACTGCACGCTCAGCTAGCCTAACCCTGAAGCTACCCTTCATCCTCGGACGGCTTTTGCATCCAGGAGGTGTTTGGCCACATTTCGTGTCTTGGACAGGCCAAGGGAGAACCCAGAACCCCAGGGGCCCTACCTTCCCCAGGAAGCACGCTCCGGTCTCTCCTTACCCCCCAGTCCGTGCCTTAAACCCCAAGGGAATCTGCACCCTCCTATTTCCTACAAAGAGCCCCAAGACACCCTTGAGAAGCCTTGGGTCCCGTCGGGAAGTCATACTCTCCTCCATTTTGCACAGAAAACCCAGAACTCGGGGTAACTTTCCATCCCTTCATAACTGCCCCGAACCCTAATGTTCCCGTACTGTCCATACTCCACAAGAACCCAGGGCCCTCGGCTTCCTTACAAAGCTTTTAATTTGAGAGTTTGCGGGCGCCAAGTCCCGCAAAAAAGCTGGCCCCCTGGCAGAGCCCGCATCCCTTCCTCCCGGGGACCTCTAACTCGCGGGAAGCCGCCCCACCCTTCTGCCCCTCGGAGCCCTCTGTCTCCAACCCCCCAGCTCCCGGACTCCCAAAACCTCTGAGTTTCTGGGAGCGCTGTGCTCACTCCCCAAATTCTTCTAAGGAGTCCGGACGCCCCCGAGAAGCCGCCGGCTCCCCTTGGGCGCCCTGGGGTCCGGCTTCCTAGATAACGGCGGGACGGGACGGCGCAGCCCTTCCTTACCCGCCTGCGCGGCCATGGTCCCAGGGGCGCGGAAATGGGGAGGAAGAGGCGTGCAGCGCAGCAGCAACTCACAGCTCCCGCAGTCGCCTCCGAAGCGGGAGGACCTAAGCCCCGGGCGCGAGCAGGATGCACCGCCTACGGCGCCCGGGGAGGACCAAACGGCACCTGGCACCCAGACCCGCCCGCGGGTGCCCCGCCCCACGATGCCCCGCCCCGGGACAGGCCCCGCCCCGCCCCTTGGCTCGGGCTCTGAGGCGGCCCTGGCGCCCCCTAGTGCGAGCAGCACGGTCCGTGGGTGCCAGAGCTGGTAAGAATGATGCTGCGCAGGCCGGAGGACCCTCAACACAGAGCACCCTCAGCCCATTTTACAGATGGGGACAGCTGAGGATCAGAGAGGACTAGTTCAACTACTTCAAAATAGCACAGCTCTTCAGCTGAGCTGGGACGGTGACCCAGCTCTCCTGACTTTCAAAAGCTCTTTCCAGTAGAGTAGAATCAAGAATGTGAACATGGAGAAACAAGGTCTCCCCTACAAAGTAGCTTTGGGGGAGGAAGAATAAGGGTGGACTTTTCTTAGAATCTTCCAGCTCTGAGAAGACATTTCTCTGCGCCACTATGGATAAGCAGACCCTCAGTAGGTAATCTCTAGGTCAAAGATGGTATGTGCAACCACCGTTCCAAAGTCAGAGCCTTAGCCAAACTAAATAGGTACATAAATGCACCCAGTATACCAGATCTTCTAATTTTTCAAGACAAGCCAAAAAGCTAGATATTTAGGTGAAATTTCCCACTTTTTAAAAATATTGGAAATATTCAAAAATTCTAAAAATGCCATATAGTCCAAAGGAAACACACCTGTGGACTGGATTTGCCCTGCAGGCTCTTCTTTATGGAGGAGAGATCTCTGGACAAGGAGTTAGAATAGCTGCTAGCTGATTTAAGGGGCCTTGAGAACCACTTCCACTCACTAGGCTTGAGAGGGGAATGGAGTCCTCTGTGTGACAGAGGGTTGGCCACATCATCTGGTCCCTGAGGTTCCTCCCATCTGATTCTCTTATGATGAGTCTTTGGCAACTGTCATTTCCTAGATTAGATTTAGGTCATGGGAAAAGTGTCCAAATGACTAAGAATGGACAGAGATGGGGCCCGAGGAAACGGATCACGTTGCCTCCATCAAGGACAAAGTTCAACCCAGCTGCCTCTGGTTCTAGTACTTGAGTAAGTTAAGGGGAGTGCAATTCTCTTTCTTCCTGTCCTGACCATGTAGTCCAAACCAGATGCAGGTCAGATTTTTCTTCTCTGGGTGTGGCAGGTGGCTCCTGGTGTCCTGAGCGTGCAGGAAGTGCTGGGGTATTGGTGAAGCGATGATTTCTGTTAATTCCTGGGCACCCCCCTCAGTGGTAAGCTTTACAGTTTCTGAGGAAATCTCTGCTATGATTGTAATGAACACAACGTTGTGTATTGAATTAAAATGAGGGAAATCCAGGGACCTCTTCTGCCAGGCTACCCATGACTAGCAAAAAGGGGTGGGGATTTTATTCACCTTGCACATGGAGAGGTGTTGCATTTTATTTTCCCTGACACCCAGACACTGGCGGCTTTGGAATCAAGACTCCTGAGTGTCTTCCCTCTCCCCCTGCCTCCCAGCAAGGCACCCGGGTCTGGCTCTTCTGCCTCTTCACTCTCTCATTCCACTTCTTTGCCACCTGCAACCTCATGGTCTTTATCAGCAGGAGAGGGGGGGAAACCAGGTCCCTCAAGTTCCTTCTAGAAAAGTTCAGATAACTCTTGAGAAATGCAAGTTTAGATGTAAAGGAAGAGCATAAGTCTATAGAAATGATATAACAAAGATATATCTTTTCAGTATGGTCCCAAAGACCCTTCCAAAATCACTTGTGAACGCAAAGGAGACTTCTGGAAGGCAGAAAAGGCCAAGGCACCTGAGTCGCCTATCCAGTTTGATTGCCTGACAATGGCTTGGTATGTCCTCGACGCCAGATCCTGCTGATTCACAATCAACATTCTGGGCCTGTAATGATAGAACCTGGATCCTGAAAAGCACCTTAAGCCTCAGGCTCTGCCATCCTGAGAAAACTGGTCTACTGGCCCCAGCCAGCCTTCCCAGTGTCACTTCCACTTGCTTCCAGCGAGTGTTAGGCCTCTAGTCTCTCCCCTCCCCGAGTCATCCCACCTAAAATAGACTAATCTTCCAGGATTATGTCTGTCACATCTCTGCTCAAAAACCTTCAATAGCTTCCGGTTGCCTACAAAATAACGGCAAACCAGGCTCACTGCATCTCCCTCGGTGGCTTCTCTCCCTACGCCCTTCACTCAGGACTCAGCTTTTCTTCTGAACACATCCTGCCGTGTTACCCCTCTGCCATTCCTGCAACTACCAGCACCCCCATATTCTCTGTAATTTTGTGCCCCATTCTGCCCAAAAGTGCAGTCTTGCTTCTAAACTCTTAACAGTGTTATTTTCAATTACATCATTTTGCAACCCCTATGAATTAATCTAAATCTGCACAAATACGATAGCCATTAGCCACATGTGGCTAAAGTAAAATAGAACAAAATATTCAGTTCCTCAGCACACTAGTCACATTTCATGTGCTGGAAAGCTACATGCTTACTACATGTAAACATGTAAAACTATTTTACATTTACATGTAAAACTACATGTAAATGGTTACTGTGTTGGACCATGCAGATAGAGTACATGGCCATCATGGCAGAAAATTCTATCGGATAGTAACGCATGCTCTTTTAGACAATGATCGGTAAGGAGTAAGTCCCTCATCACAAAGAGGGACTACCAGACATCCTGTGCTTCCTGATATGATGTAGTAACAAGTATATGGCGGAGAGGGGGAGGAACCCTGGAATTTATAAAGAAATTGTGTCTTTATTTTTACATGTTAAACTTCAGTCACCTTCAAAGTACTCTCCATTTGATGCAATATGAGACTTTTTTCCACTGCTCAAAATAGTTTTTGAACTCGTTGATTTTGATGACTTTTAGTGCTTCTGCTTTTTGTCCCACCTCTTCCACATCTCCACATTGACAAAACATTTCCCTTTGAGGACTTTTTTCATCCAGGGAAACAAGAAAAAAGTTGTTCAGGGTGAGATCGGTGAATAGGGAGGGTGGGGCATAGGGATCATGCCATTTTTGGTCAAAAACTCCTGAACACTCAGCACAGTGTGGGCAGGGGCATTCGTAAATCACCCATCATGAAACGGGCAAATGCGTTGAGAGTCTTCAGAAAAAAATTCACTGAAGCCAAACACAGCCTCTCACAATGCCAGCTGGTACACCGGTACAGATGGGATCCTAGAACGCTCGCCTAGCGGGGGAAACATGTACTACAAGGGACCTGCCCTCCAGAAGATAATTCTAGTTTTAGGGGGGGTCCCCCCCACCTTGTACACTACCACTTACGACGTAGTCTTACAAAAAAAGAAAATCAAGCCTGAATCTGGTCAAATCTCTAGATGTAACAACAAATTTTCAAGAAATACAAGAGTAAGAGGAGCTTGTTAACACCAGTGATGCAAATAGCAAAATTGAAGCTGTGGGAAACTCAACAGGACAAATGAACTTGTTTTGTAACAGATAAACTGCAAGGGAAAGAGACAAAGAGAAACGTAATAGACTTGAGACATCCAACAGCAACGTCTGGACCTGACTCGGAGCCCAATGGAAATAAACTATATAAAACGTTATGAGACAACTAGGAAAATTTGAACAATGATTGATGACATTAAGGAATTCTTATTTTTTAAGGTACATAAAATGGTATTTTGGTTGTTCTAAAAAATCCTTGAGGTGTATATATTGAAATAATAGATGAGGTATGACTCGAGTTTGCCTCAGAGCAGTCCGGGTAAGGGAGAGGGAGTAGTGTGAGGGTGGGAATTAAACAGGACTGAAGTTCATGGTTACTGGGGCTGGGCAACTGGTCCGTGGAAGCTTGACTGTCCTATTCTACCCCTGTGGACGTTGTTTTCCGTTGGAAACAAAAATGCTGTTTTTTCTTATTTGGTTTGAGTTTCTGGAGTTCTCTTACTTTTGCATTTCCTACTATATCTTAGCACTAATCAATTTGATAACTATTAGGTCAGAATGTAAGAGGGAGAAGAGAGCCCCATTCAGAAGGATGACCTGTAGTTCTGGCGTGCCAGGGGACCTGAGGCCGGGCCGGATTTGTCATCAACCTTACCATCTTCCGTTTCCCTCTGCTACTGAAGAGCTTCTGCGGAGTGCCAGGGCAGGCCACCGGCCCTGTCGCAGAACAAGTGGAGAGATGCTAACAGCGAGTAAACTGTAATTGTCCTCAAGGCTCTGCTGGGCCACAGCTAAGGTCCGCTGCGGCAGCTTGCACATACTTGTCAGGACTGCTGCTACCGGTCAGACAGGTCACACCTTGGGCAGGGCTGTGTATGAGGCCAGGTCTCCAGCTACACTTCTCATCTCTAATTATCGATGGCTGCTGGAAAACTTTCATCTTCAGTGTGACATTCCCAAGAATGCACGGGTGCTCCCCAGAGGCCAGATCAGTGTGACCACTCCCCAACCATCTACCGACCCACGACACAGACACAAGAAGTCCACAGCTCACTGTAATGTAAAACCATTTAATTCTAAATCAAATTGCTTTCACAACAGTGAAAATTAGTGACTGGTCAAGGTGTGCCACTGTATATGGTGTCATTTTCTTTCTGTGGTTCAGACCTGTCCTGATCCACAAAGGTGGCAGAAGTGGGGGTGGGGGCGGGTAGAGGTTAAGAACATAGAAAAACACACAAAAGAAAAACTGCCTTGGCAGTGGGGCGAGGTGGTGAGCCTGATGAGGGGTGGTGGGAAGGGGGGCTCCCTATCAGGGCTGGGCCAGCAGTCCCAAGTCAGCACTCCGGCCCCAGCGCCTGACAGAGGGTGAGTGGGGACCTATAAGGTTCAAAATCAAAGGGCATGTAGCCAGCGTGGGTTTGGTTCCTGGCATATCTTTGCTGGTAGAGCTTTCCCGGGCTTACTCCATTTCATTCAAGAGTCCAAGTGATTCATCTTTCCACCCACGTCCCTTCTCTAACTTTTCTTTTGGAAGCCCATTTCTGGTGGGCCCAGGTGACTGAAGGCCTCTCTCTCGCTGCTAGGTGGAGCCACTGCACTGAGGGATCTGCCCCTGCCCTCCGTGTCCTCTCCAGCTGAGAAAATCCAGGGCACTTCCCACTTTAGGGATTTCCAGGTGATAAAAAAAGCACTCTTGAATGGGTGCCCCCAAGATGTTTAACATCCATCAGGCACCCTGTAGAGCTGGTGGCTTATTCTTACCAAATGGATTCAGCAAATGAACCACCTATTCAATACTTATATTTTGTCTTTTAACACTGAACTCTGGCATTGACAGGCACAGAGGGGATGGAATAAGGGCTGTGGAGGGCTTCCCTCAACTTGGGTAAGGTCTTGGTTTCCACATGCTATGCAGAGCCGTATCTGGGGAAGGACATTAGGCGGGGCTTTCTACCATTTGTTGGCTATTGCTGAGGTAAGCCAGGAACGGTGCACCAGTAATGTGACCGAGGCCCCGGAGGAAGACCGTCTCCCCCCACCCTTGGGGTCTCCTGGAACAGACTAGATTTCTAGGAAGAGCAAGACAGGCAGAGCAAGAATCGTTCTATCTAGTGAACTATCCTCCTGCCTGGCACCACACTCCCTCAGTCGGATTTGGAGGAAGAAGCTTGTGAAGTTGAAAAACAAATCAAGGGCTGGGGAAGCCTGATTTCCAAAGACCGACCACATGATATCACCGTGCTGAGGCTCCCCAGGCCCACTGCCTGGTTTGAACGAATCACCAGGGGTTGCCAGCGCTGGAGTGGCATGCTTCCCTGATTTTAGCACATACTCAAGGAGTTCTCAAGGGAGTCCATCAAGCCATACCAGAATGAGGGTCTTCCCTCTTCCCTGCCTCTTCATTAAGGACAACTTTGCTTCTGAGGAGGCTGGTCTTCAACATGCAGCTGGACTGACTTGACAAAGCCCTAGGTTCCTTTGGACAGGCAGGTCTGGAAGATGCACATGCAATTTCTGCAGCCTTGGGGACAGGGCTGCTTGTGCGGCTGTCCCTGCATCAGAGTTCTGAATCCCACTGGCGTCCCAGCTGCAGGTCTTGACTGGTGCACAGCAGTAGTCTGGGCTGCATGCTCTCTGGCAGAGAGGTACATGTGTGTGGTTTTTGGGGAAAGCTGATGGGAAATCTGTGAGAAAAGCCACATGTCTCTTGGGATAATCTATGCCAGAAAACAAGGAGGTCATTCAAGCCACTCTCTGGGGCCAAAGACACTGAGTATGGCCCACAGCCAAGAAAAGATCATTGGGCCTCTGGTGAATTCATGATATGATTCTAGCTTCAGCTGCTGCAATTATGATCTTTATAGGATGGCAATTTTTTGCATCTCTGCTGAGGAGAAGGAGGAAGAGGGAGAGGAGAGGGAGGAGGAAATAGGACACAGCAGCACTGGGATCTGGAAGGGGAACCTCTCTGTATGAGGACCCCCACTGACTTCGGAGGCCACTTACCAAGGGGTCTTTAAAAGAGATGAAAGAAAGCTTCCATAAGTAATATTTGGTTCATCCCTTTGCTCTTGTAATATTAAACTTGGGTGAAAATGTACTGACAGTTTCTCTCTTCTGCCTCTTCCCTGTGCAGAGTCAAGAGCTGCTGAACGGGCTGGAATAGGATTTCATGGTGTAACCCATGAGAGACGACTCAATGCCAAGGCCTGAGATTAGAGCAGAGTGTTTATGGCAGTGGCCATACTCCAGTGTTCTTGACAACTGGTATTGAGTCCCAAAGCTCTGACAGAGAAGCAAAATTCCTTGATGTGTTACTGACCCCGCCAATTCCAGGGATCAGGATTATCCAGGAAGCCAGACACCAAGAGTGGGGGTAGCGTGTCACGAGTCCTGAGGCCCTGCCATGGATGTGGGCCAGGAGCCCAGCATTAGGCAATGAGGAGCCAGAACATGATCACCAGGGCCACAAACAGGAAGAGGCGTGACAGGAACTGCTCATCCACGTACTGGGGCGTTCCAGGGACAGCTGGAGAGACAGGAGGGAGAAGAGAAGGGTCAGAACATGGCAGCTGTGCACATGACCCGTATGGGACAGAGTCGAGGAGCATCAGCCTTCAACTCCTCACACCAAAATCCCACACACTAAAAATATTTCCAAACCCCAAATAACGTCATGCAAAACAAAATTGGAATTATGAAAACATGGGAAATAATATAACAGTGAGGACGTCTCCAAAGGGGTTTGGCCTAGTGGTGCAAATAAGACAGGGAACTCTTAGAGGGAATAAAAAAGAAAAGCTACTATTTGTGAAGCATCTCCTGTGTGCTGTTTTGCACACACATTATCGCTTGATGGGTACTAGTCCCATTTTCTAAGAAGAAAGTGAAGTTGGTGGTGAACACACAATGTGGTATGATGCATTATATAATTGTACACCTGAAATCTGTAAGTTCATTAACCAATGTCACCCCAAAACATTCAATTTAAATTAAAAACAAAACAAAACAAAAAACAGGAAGAAACTGAACCACTGTCCTGAGTCATGGAGTCTCTAGATTCTGGCACTGTTGAGCCGGGAGGGGTCCCAGAGAGCGCCTCATGGAGTGCCTTCCAGTTCCAGGAGAAAGCTGGAGCCCAGACAGGCAAAATGACCCGTTTCTCTCATGGCATAGCAAACTAGGGGCAGAAGTGGGTGGAGAAACTGGGTCTCCCTCCTCCCTGCTTTGAGAGAAGCTGCTATGTAGAGCTCACTGTCCTGCCTATCGGGGAAGGAGAGTTAAGAGAACCCACACCCTGATGGGCAAGCTGCACCAAATGTGACCAGAGGAAACTGCCTGTGGCAGGAGGGTAAGGAGGCCCAGCGTCCAGCCTGGCTGTGGAACTACACTCACCGGGGGAACCCGAGGTGAACCTTGGACCTGGCTGGAAGCAACCAAGCTACCAGGCCTTCCCAGGGCCCTACCCTTTGGGGTTTCCTTCCTCATAGAAAACATACCAACAGAGGAGAAACCTTTGAGGTAGGTGGGGTAACAAAGGGCATTCTCAAGATCTCTTGGTGCTGTACTATTCCCCAGGTAGGTACTCTGCGGGATTTATGCAGGCAACCAGGCAACAGAGACTTATCGATTGCCTGCTGTGTGCCAAGCACCAGGGTAGGGGCAGGGGACAACTGGGATGGTCCAGGCGTGGGTTACTGCCCCTAGAGCATTTTTAGCCTGCACTGAGGAACTATGCACTGGTCCCTGCTATGCCCCGCACACACGGGGCTCCAAGCACTGCAAGCAGAGCTCAGCTGACCTTAGCAGCTCTGCAGGTGCCATGGTAAGGATCCTGACCTGGGTATCAGGTGGTGATGGAGTACAAGGCACCCACCTTGCTGCCCTGCTCTACACCGAATGTACCTGGCATTCTCAAGCTCAGTGTAGGCAGAAAAGTAGCAGCAGGTGGCAGACCTACATGGAGTTCCCAAAGGGCTGGGGTCTGGGGCCAGCTCCATGTGTATCCTGAGGGAAACTGGACAGAGATGCCAGAGAAGAGAGAGGCCCTGACTCCTTGTGGGTCACCTTGCTTGTTCCAGCCCGTAAAGGTCAAGGTAAGTGGGGCGGGGCACATGTGCAGGACCAGGCTTTTCTTCAGCTGCAAAAAGGTTTATATCTTTTCATTTTATGTGCATGGGACATGTCTTGGGAGACATTACTGAGCATTTTCTAATTTGTAAAACAGAGCTAATCACACATCTGTCCCACAGGCTTATCATGAGGATCCCGAGTTTATAAAAGAAAACACTCTGAACATGCCTAATACTTGGTAAGTATGCATTATCATTAGCATGACTACCAGTAATCTGGAAAGAGTTCAGCACATTTTGAAAAAGCTGATTATCCATGTAGTAACAATGATCTGTACCCTATACACTGCCGGATACTGAGAAGCCTTCAAGTAGAATTACCAAGGAAATAAGGTCTCACCTGGAGGAGGCCGCCCATCATTTATGTTAAATGCTGTGGCAAAGATCCCAAAGGGAAATGCCCCAATTCCAAAAGACATCTGAAAGCCACCATCTCCAAATCCAAATCCTTGGAATCCCTGTGTAGAACAAATGCAATTAAGAAGCAGAACAAGCAGGTTTCTCCTGAACCTACTAAATATGTCAAGTTACGTGTGGCGCCCATCTCTCCTCCCTATACTCTGCCACCGTTTCTGAGGGGGACATCTTTCCCTCCTGTCTAGACCCCAGAGGGGAACCCTGGTGGCCTCTCTGCCCTTCTAGGCTACAAAGAGCCCCAGCTAAGGAGATCTGAATACCAGAAAGAACTGGCTCTGACCCAAAGTAAAATACTCTGCTGAACTTACAGCTCCAGGTTCTTTCCCAGAGTCCTATGCTAGCCAGTGAAATATTCCACATGCTTTACAACAGCAAAATTGGCAATAACTCTTATGCCCACTTACAAGGGAACGTCAGTACAAGCTACACATTATTGGTAATAGCAACACAATGGAGGTCATGATAAAAATCTTGATACCTGCTCTTGAAGGACCATTACGCTGACCGTGCAGCAACACAGCAAAACTCTGTGACCGAGTGAACAGATGAAACTGGTTGGACACCATGTTCACAAGTATATGACAATATGTGGACAAGATAAGGGTAAGTATTTTCTCTGAAAATTTTCTATTAACATCAAGAAGTTCAGCCCTGGCTGGTGTAGCTCAGTGGATTGAGCGCGGGCTGGGAACCAGACGGTCCCGGTTCGGTTCCCAGTCAGGGTACATGCCTGGGTTGCGGGCCAGGTCCCCATGAGGGCCATGTGAGAGGCAACCATACATTGCTGTTTCTCTCCCTCTCTGCCTCCCTCCCTTCTCCTCTCTCTCTAAAAATAAATAAATAAAAAATCTTAAAAAAAAAAAAAGATCACTAAGATTTTGCCCGGCTGGTGTAGCTCAGTGGATTGGGCGCGGGCTGGGAACCAGAGGGTCCCAGTTCGATTCCCAGTCGGGGCACATGCCTGGGTTGCGGGCCAGGTCCCCGGTGAGGGCCATGTGAGAGGCAACCATACATTGCTCTTTCTCTCTCCCTTCTCCTCTCTCTGAAAATAAATAAATAAAATCTTAAAAAAAAAAAAAAAAGAAGTTCAAATTTTCTGAGAAGTTAGAGAAGTTCAAATATTCCAATATGAAAGTAATATACGCTTGTTATAAGAAATTCACACGGTACAGGAAGAACTGACAGGAAGTCGGGGTCTCCGTGTCCATCTTCCATGTCACGGCCCCTCCCCTCTTACAGCCACTGCCGGCCGATCGCTGTGTTGGCCTGCGCTTCAGGCCCCATTCAGGTTCTACACTGCATCACCTTCCACATGACGAGATTCAAAAGGAATCGTAACATTGTGAGTAAGGAGCGCCCATTTTCTAAGTGCTAACTCTGCGCAGGGCAGCGTGGTAAACACTAGGACACACCAATCACACTGACTTCTCACAGTAGCATCGCCCACATTTTACAAGTGACCAAAGTGAGGCTCAGAGAGGTGAAATCATTTGAAGGTAGTAACAAGTTCAAATCTAACACTAAGTCAGTATGATCAGAAAACCCACACTCTTAATTACTGTGCATGTTGTACAAAAAATTTTTTCTCCTTTCCTGCATCCCTGGGTAGATCTTTAGAACAGATGATTACAAAAATAACAAAAGGAAGAAAAATGGGCAGGCCAAACGATCTCCATAAAGCACTTGCATTTGTGAGTCTTTCGCAAATCGTGAAAGTGACTGCTCCCTACCCCGTACTGAGCAGCCTGGCATACCCAGTTCCAAGCTTCTTGCTAGGTGGCACTACCTATAAAGCTTAGCAGTCAAGTTAATAAGAGGGAAACCTACATGGAAGGGAAACAACCAATTTCCATCTCAGTGCAGAGATGCCTCCTATTTAGACCTAGTATGGGTGGGGGTCCGAGGCTCCTAGAGCCAAGGCTGCCTTGCCAAGAAAGGTATTAATTGTTTCTCCAGGAACCACCACTTCACTCAGTGCACGCCCCAGAACTGACTCCCGGACCTCCTCTAACAACGTCTGTACAGTAACACAAGTCCTCACGTTTGGTGGGTTTATTTTCATAGGGTGGCAGAGGCAGAAAGTGTCACTGGTGGCTGCAGGTGCTTGTAATGCTAGAGGTGTGCATGGCGGTCACCGAGGCCATGGCCTCGGATTCCTGGGTCAGCAGCTAGTGCTCTGCTGGGAAGCAGAGCCTGTGAAGGTTACCGTGGTGCTGCCTGGCAATCGAGAACAGGGACTCCCACAGCAGCCCCGTCTGGATCCCAGCCCTTGTCTGTGAGACCCCGGACAACACACTTCACCTGTGGGGCCTCACTTTGTTCTTCTGCTAAATGGGCTGATGGGAAGCTTAAATGAGATTGTGCATATAAAGCCCTTCACATATAGTTGTTTGCATATAATAATTACTCAACAAGTGTCTGTTGCTGTTACTATTGAGGGTAATCTGGAGAAGAGACCCTCAATTTATATCAAGACTGCTGACTCAATAATCTGCCCTGGGAATCCTAAGAAAATGCCATAATTCAAATAGGGAAAAAAAAATGCGCCAAGATGGTCACTGTAACAAAATCCAGAAGAAACTAAAAGGTTCTTCAATGTGAAAACCTAAATTAAAACGCATCAATATTCAATGGAATAAATAGTACCTTTTAAAAAATAATAAAGAGTGCCCTGGCCGGGAGGCTCAGTTGGTTGGAGCGTCGTCCCACACACCAAAAGGCTGCAGGACCGATCCCTGTCAGGACACATACCGGGGTTGCGGGCCAGGTCCCAGGCTGGGGCACGTGTAAGACGCAACCAATTGATGTTTCTCTCACACAGAGATGCTTCTCTCCCTCTCTTTCTCCATTCCCTCCCCTCTCTCTAAAAATAAAGAAATAAAATCTTAAATAATAATAATAATAATAAAGAAGACACTACAGAGCATCATGGTAAATACCGTCAAAATTAAAATTTAAAGCAGCGAAGAGAATGATGACTTCGTAAGATATATACGCACACACACAGCATCCAGTTGAAAAAAGACGGGAAAATGAAAATATACTTGTGGGATTCTGGCGGTGTGGATAAATATTTTGCTTTTACAGTTTTTTAAATGTTTTGAGAAGAAATTTTTTAAAAGACTAACACCTGATTTAAACGCGCAAAATTTTTGAGCCAATAATTCTACCTCTAAGAATTTATCCTAGTAAAATAATCATGAACCTGCTCAAAAATCTGTAAGTTCATCAGAGTATTTTTAAAATAGAGAAAAAAAAGGAAACAGCTAAGCGTCCAACAATATAGATTAAATAAATTATGTAAACTCCAAACACGGGGACACCCCACATAAAATATTACTGACATGTACAGTCTGAAGCTGTGTCACTGAAAGTCCCCCCCTCTCAGGAATGTAAACTCTGTAAGGGCAAGATCTTTGCTATGTTCACAGATATGTTACCTACGCCTAGAATGATGCCCAGCACACAGAAGGCGCTCAATATAGAATAAATGGAATTTTAAAAGAGGGTTACAAAACAGGAGGCAAATATTAAAAAAGACGTATGTATATATGCACATCTATAAATAAAATATACAGACATAAAAAGATCTATAAAACTTGTATGTATATATAATTATAGGAAAAGAAAAAGAAAATAGACCAAAATGTTTCCAGTGGTTATCTCTGGATGGTGTGATTATAAGTGGTTTCCCTTCCTTTCCTTTCTGTATTTTACAAGTTTTCCTTTAGTTTTATAATCAAGAAGGAAAAAGTAGAGGACCAAGAGAGAAACTTCTAAAGCTATGGGCTCATTACGAGAAGCTTCTAGGCCTGGCTGGTGTGGCTCAGTGGATTGAGCGCGGGCTGCGAACCAAAGGGTCGCTGGTTTGTTTCCCAGTCAGGGCACATGCCTGGGTTGTGGGCCAGGTCCTCAGTAGAGGCCATCTGAGAGGCAAACACATATTGATGTTTCTCTCCCGCTCTTTCTCCTTCCCTTCTCCTATCTTTGAAAATAAAAAAAAAAAAAAAAAAAAAAAAAGAAGCTTCTCCTAGAATTTTCCTCACCCCTCTGTTCTCCGGCTCCGGCCTCTGACCTTGAGGACGGGGAGGGGTCTTCTCTCTGAAACAGAAACAGTGAAAATGTTTTGAGCTGCTCTGAGTTCTTCGCCAGGGCCATGCCCCTTTTCCTGCCCAGTACATGAACAGACCTATGCCAAAATAAACCAAATACTGAATAACTCTTTGTTCTACTTGCAATTGTTTTTCCCTACCTATGGAAAATTAAGGAGAAAATCAGCTTGTTTATAAGATTCTCAGCAGACTGCACTTAGCCTACTCCTCTCAGGGAGCCTCACCCAGATTGGTGAGGAATGCCAGCCAGACATCTATCCCTGGACCATGTGATATAGGAGTCATGGAAATAAAAAGTCCTAAATTCAAAGTAAAACAGAGGGTAGTCTGTCAGCACAGAAGGCTGAGATTAACAGTCTCTCTGATCTGTCCCTATTTACTTCAGCTTTTCCTCCCACTACTCTTGGGCAAGTAGCTTACACTATTCTTTTTACCTCTGGGTCCTAGCCGCTTCCATCATACGTTCTGCAAATACTGGACTGAGTACTTGTTACCCATCAAGCTCAAGGTAGGTTACCAATACTAAGACTGAGGACAAACCCTACTCTGAGGTGTCCATGGTTTAAAGGGGACTACAACCAATCCCAATACGGTGTGGTAAGGGACTTCTTGACAGAGATGTGAACTTAACGGGGTGGGAGCATGGGCGAGAGCAACTAATGTGGGGAACAAGGGCCATTTCAAGGAGGAGGTAACTTTAGGGCTGTTCACTAAAGATGGGCAGAAGTTTGAGGAGGAGGAGGAGGGCTGAGCAGAACTGGGAGAGGGGGCAGAAGAGGCAAAGGAAAAACAAACACAAAGACTGCCCTGCCTGGTGTGGCTCAGTGGATTGAGTGCTGGCCTGTGAACGGAAAGGTCACCAGTTCGATTCCCAGTCAGGGCACATGCCTGGGTTGCACGGCAGATGCCCAGTGGGGGGCGTGTGAGAGGCAGCAGATAGGCAGCCGATCGATGTTTCTCTCACACACCCCTCTTTCTCCCTGTCTTCCCTCTCTCTAAAAATAATAAATAAATAAATAAAATCTTTATGAATGTGAAAGGGTGAGAACCTTTAAGAGAAGTCCAATGTGCCTGGGCACAGGGCATGCTGGGGTGGGGGGGAGAAGAGACGCTGCGGGGGAGTACACGCTCGCACACGTGCCACATCACAAAGGGCTCTCGGTACTTGTGTCTGGAGAATGCCAGACCTACCCACACCTCCATTCCCAGAAATCCCCACTCTGTAATCCTCCCAGACCCCGGTACCGTCCCCCTCCCACATTCCACACATCACTGCTACAGCAACCCACGTCCCTGCAGACTCCTGCTTCTCAGGCTGCTCCTTCACAGCACTTCGCACACTTGTAATTGTGACGTCTTGTGCACTGAGCACACTGCCTGCCCCTGGCAGACACTCTGTGCACATCTGCATTATAGCTCAGCAAGTGGCAACCTGGCTCCCTTCCCCTCCTGGCTCACTCCCGCCTGGCTCACAACTGCCTCAGGACTGCAGATCTGCAAGCACTGAGTAAAGCGTGGGGTGAGCTGGTGCTGATGGAAGTGAATCCATGTCCAAAGGGGAAGAGTGGGTGTGAGAGGTGCCCCAAGGCCTCACCTGGGGTCCTGCTGCCCAGTGCTGCCCCTGCCATAGAGTGGGATGACTTTGTCTCGGCTGATCCCGGCTTTGCAAACTGGACACACCTGTCTGTTAGGTCTGGTCTCCAACCACTGCAAGCAGGAGAGAAAAACGCATTAATGGTACAAGCCCACCACAGAGCACTCAGTCAGAGCTAGGAGAGCATGGCCTCAGACCAGAAACACCAGCACCAACAGGGAACACCTCCAAGAACTTGACCTTGATTCCTGCTCCTGCCACTCAATAAATATTTACTAGTGGTGAAACCAGAATTGCCTTTAAATACCATCATAATTAAACAAGCTGCTTCATGCTTTGTTCTCTCTAGGGGCTCCCAGCAGCACAGCAGGAAGAAACTGTAAGCCTGGAGCTACGTCCAGGTGTCAGTTTGGGCTGCGTGTGCGGGTCTAACAAAATTTGTATCTCCACCCACCTCAAGGATCCACTGTCTTACCCTGGCAGTCAAATATTTCTCTCTGTGATGTCTCATTTTTACAGCATTTCCTCAACGACTTTGAATTCCACACATCAGCATCTGGATATAAGTTGATCATTTTCTGGTGATTTACTACTATGTGCTAAAGGATAGATTTTGCTCATTATCTAAGTTCGCTTAGTGGTTTTTTAAAATGTATTTTCACTGATTTTTCCATTCAGCTATTTCTTTCAATATGAAGAACACCAGAATCCTGTTTTGGATTTCCCAGGCCCTTTTGCTGGTTACATTAAAAACATTTTGTTTATTTAATTTTCTTTTTTTATTTTTCAAATTATAAGAGAAAGTTTATTTAGGAAGTTACAAAAGTAGAAGAAGTGAGTCAGCTGGGTTGCATAGACTTAGGAAACAAAAGAAGGGCCCTTGGAGCTCAGAGCAGGAAAGGCAAAGGTAACACGCCTGGGGGAAGAAAAGGGAAATGGGTCGGGTCCCGGTTCGATTCCCGGTTCGATTCCCCGTCGGGGCACATGCCTGGGTTGCGGGCCGGGTCCCCGGTGGGGGCCATGTGAGAGGCAACCATACACTGCTGTTTCTCTCCCTCTCTGTCTCCCTCCTTCCCCTCTCTCTAAAATAAATAAATAAAATCTTAAAAAAAAAAGAAAAGGGAAATGGGAAAGGCTCAGGAGTGCACCTATTTACTTTCCTTAAAAACAAAATAAAAAGATAAAAATATGCTACCTGTAGTGTTTTTGTAGACATTAAGTAATTTAATATATATATTCTCATCATTTATCTTAGAATATACATTATAATTTTAGACCTAATGGTATAAAGTGCATTACAGAAGTGTGAATCTAGGACTTCGGTGCCAAGGAGAAGGTAGTATTCAATGATTTTATATCTTATTTCCTTTATCTTATTGTCAAAAGCCCCAAAACTTATGTATACTGTGCTCTTCATAAATTTATGGCAGACACGTTTCACCAGGTTCCGTGGGGATCAGAATGCACAGCCCTGAACTTAGCAGGGACACCTCTCGTTTCCCCCACTTTCTCCCACGCAGATTCCGAGGCTCTAGTGGTCTGGAACTTCTGTCTTCCCCCCACATTCCCAAGACACCTACTAGTGTGGGTCTCTACTGCCAACAACGATGGAGACAGCCAGCTCGAAGTGACTGCGCACAGCCAGTTGTGAACGCCAGCCCTGGTCTGTCTCACCAAGCAGGCACCTGGGTCTTGGTGAATACTTACTAACTTAACTGGTTTTCATCATAACCTAATGCTGGGAAAACAGACCTTTTTCCTCTCACAAAAGCTCTCTGTTGGGACCTAAAAAGTTCCCTCCTTCCGAACATTTTCAAGGGTAGGGGGAATTGTTGATATGACAGGAGGTACTTTCTAGAGACACAATCTCAAAAATGAAAAACTAACATACTATCAAATCCAACCCAATTTACAAATGAGGGACTGAGACCCAGAGAGGCAGCGGCCTGAGAAAGCCACAAAGGCCACCAGCAGCAGAGCCAGGACCACTCTGTGCACTACACCGGCCCCTTGTTCCATCAAGTGCCTGTCAGTGGTCAGGTATGTAATGGGGGCTGGGGAAGAGGCAAGTAAATGAGCCCACAAGCAGGGGAGATTGCAGTTTCTGACAGTAGTCTCCTGAGACTAGGGGTGTCTTGTGCAACCACAGCTGATGAAAGACAAAGTAAAATGAAATGCATCTTACCTGATGTAAACACGGCCAACTGTCAGAGTCCCCAGAGCAGCCAGTCATCAAGGAAAAAAGAGAAAGGGGGAAAAGGGAAAAAAACACTTTCATTAGCAGAAAAACTAAGGCAGGAGCAGACAAACAGGAGAACCGGATGGAACTGTGGAGCACTGCCACCCCGCTGAGGGGGGATGAATGGTGCCAAAAATTGACAAGACAGGGCTACAGCCCTGACGGGTGTGGCCCAGGTGGATGGGCATCCTCCTGCAAAGCGAAGGGTTGCCAGATTCCCAGTCAGGGCACATGCCTAGCTTGCAGGTTCAGTCCCCAGTCAGGGTGTGTACAAGAGGCAACTGATCGATGTTTCACTCTCATAATCTGTTTTCCTCCCTCCCCCTCTCTCTAAAAATAAATACATAAAATCTTAAAAAAAAAAAAAAAAAAAAAGACTGGGTTAAAAACACAGGAAAAATGAAGCAATGGAGTCAAGACACCAATCTCCATTGCTGGGGTCCCCCTATTTGTGAAGATCCCCACAGACCAGACCATCCCACCTACCTCCCTTACAAGTCGAACTCTGAGGGGTTTTGGCCTCTAAAGGAATCCAATAAATACAAGCTAAGGACCCTCTGGCAGCAAAACTCATGGGGACATTCTCATGCTCTCATCCACGCACGCACGCACGCATGCACGCATGTTAATATTTGGGACTCGATTTCAGTGGGTTCGTAGCCTCCTCAGTTTTGAAAGGAACGTGTAGATCTAGATCCAGTTTAACAAGACCTTCAGGCTATCCTCAGCCTTGAGAACTTGGCGGGCAGTAAGTACCTTCAAAGTTCAGGTCCCCTGTTAAAACATCTTTAAGTAACAAGAAGCATGGGAGGTGGCTGCTCCCAGGAAGAAGGGGCTACCTTCAGCCTAGAGAGGCTGCGCCAACACGACACAGGCTGCTACCCAATCTCTCATTTTTCAAACGAGAAACCAAGCTCCGGAACATGAAACGACTGCCTGCAGCACCGGGACTGAGAAGACCCCTGGCTTCCGGTTTACTGTCCTTCCTATCACCCAGCAGTGGGTACGAAAAATGGCATTTACGGAATTGAAGGAAAAGTCACTCTAACTCCGTATCTTCAACTTTTTTCCTCTCTTGATTCATTCATTCAAGTAACAAATACCGACCGCAGATCTAACACGTGCCAGGACCGTGGAAGGTGTGGACGTGGATTCTGTCCCTCAAATCACGTATCTCCTCCGGCTAAGTAGCCTCAGAGGGTAATTCCTTTCCCAGTTCCTGAGCCACAAGTTTAGCCTCACAATCCAGATACACAATTCCCCTGGACAAAACAGACACGTAACATCTGACTCCAGCATTAACCTTGCAACTCCATTCCAAACTAAGCCGGGGGCATCCGAAATTGTGGCAGGTCTCCACTGGCGACCTCCCTCCTCAAAGGCTGTGGGGCCGAAGTGGAGGTACCTTTTCTGGGGGAAAATTAAGGATTACAACAATGATGATGGTTACTCCCATTTACAAAGCAACTACTGTGTGTCAGTCTGTGGCTGAACAGCTTTGCGTCTGTTAATGTCATGGATGGTCAAACTAACCTTTGAGAAAGTGCAATCATCTCTATTTTACAGATAAGAAAACTGAGGCACAGAGAAGATAGTAGATCTGCCCAGAGACAAACACTCCAATCAGAAGCATCTGTTTCATTTTAGAGTCTGTGTTCTTTCTATCGATACCCTGACTTAATTCTTAATTTTGTCACTCATTTCAAGTCTTGCTTTCATGATACCCTAATCAAAAGACTGGAGCACCACCGGATTCTCGGAGAGGGCTGATGACAACAGTTTCTGCACAGAACTCAATGGTGAGGGAAAGAGACTCCAGAACAAAAATCTCTCCCTCACCCTCTTCACTCATCAATTAATTCATCGTTTCACTGAGGGCAACTTAACTCCTTTAAATATTGCTTAAATGATCCTTTCTTCACACCACTTCCCTGCTCAAAAACATCCAACAGCTCCATGTCCTACTCAGTCAAATCCGGGTTTGATAATCTGGCCAACCCCCCCCCCCCACCTTAACTATTCTAACACTCCTCAGTCCACAGCACCCACCCAGCGTGCTATTCGAGGTATAGAGGGGCCTCAGGGTCTCAGATGAATTCAACAGTGCAATGCCTGTCCCTAGAAATTGCCGGTCTTGGGGGTGACACTCCCTTTGTCTTACCTGGCATTCTCCCCCTTATAATACTCCAATTCACCCTTCAAGGTCCAGCTCAAATCCAAGAGGGGGAAAGAAAAAGATCTCAACATTCACCCAGATTCTCAGAGCTAAGAGGCGATGGTTCTGCGACCATCGAGGCTGGAATGGCCGCTGACTCTGCTACTCCATTCTGCTATACTACATAAAATATGGTAACAATATTAGCATCACAGCTAACACATATTTTACCATGCGCTATGTGCCTTTTACATATTTCAAGTCATTTAATGCCCACAAATAATCTTATGAGGCGGAGTGTTGGTGCCTCGCTCAAGGTCACCCAGTGGGAAAGTGGCAGAGTCAGGGTCCACAGCAAGGCTCCCAGGTCCTCGCTCAGAACCACCATATCGCCTCTCGGCTAGCGCAGCACGTGGCACGCACTAACTGCTCCCAAATCGTGTTATTACTTTAGAGATGGGAATATGAAGCCCAGGGTGGGGACAGGATTTGCCCCTAAGTCACTCAGCGCGTCAGCAGCAGAGCTGGAATGAGAACCCAAGCCACCTGCCTTTGGGTCTGAGTGTATCAGGACCCCAAGTGTGTAGGAAACCTTCCAGGGCTGTCCAGGGCTACAAGCTTTCCCAACTTGGCAGTGTGTCCTCCGGGGTGGTGGTAGGAGTACTGACCAGAAGAGGTGGCCGCAGAGGCTGATGACGGCATCCTTGGCTGTGTCCAGGCAGATGTTGCACTCGAAGGTGCTGTCCTGCCCTCCGCTTTCGCCAGCACCATTGCTGCTGCCGCTGGGTCCCCCAGCGCTGGAGTTCTCAGGGGATGCAGAGGCCGAGGGCCCCTTGCTTGCCATCCTTGGCTGTCAGCAAACTCTTGAGTGAAGATTCTCCCCAGGAAAATCCTAAAAGGCAGAGAGTCCTTGACTGCCCATTTCTGCAGCTGACTCCCCTGACCTCCACGCCCATACCCCCATTTTCTCTCAGCTCCAGACGTTCAGATTATGACTGAACCCCTGAACAGACTTCCCAGGAGCTGCAGAGGATGGCAGCCGTGGGCACTACCCAGAGAGCAATGACTTAGGAACTTCCCAAGAACACGGCCCAGAATTTACCACACAAACACACAAACTGCACCAATACAGAGCAGCCTCCAGATGACTCTCCATAGAAACCGGGTCTCACTGTCTTTCCATTCTCACAGGATAACCACCCCAGGTGATAACAACACACTCGATCAAACAGAACATTCACAGGCTGTGCCCTAACTCTTGATAGCCTCTATGCTGGCAGGTCAATCTGCTCAGGCCAGAACGTTTGTGACTGCTATATGCCAGAATATAAAGAAAACTGTCACTTTGAAAGACTGGAGAGCTAGGAAGGACCACAAACGCGATCTGGTCCAACGTCTTCTACAATGCAATCTTTGCACTTCCTTCTGCCAGATTAGAATACCACCTGCCTTATGTTGTCTGAATTTGTCAACTTTTTAGCTCGATACCTTTAAAAAGGAGGCTGATGACACTGCTGAAAATAGAAAATCAGCATGACTTATCATAAGTGAAAAATAAATATAAATATAATGAAGGAAAATCTCTTATCCTCACACTACCTGAAACCATTTGGCACACTCATACCAATCTTTGGGCAAAACTGGTCCAGTCTCTTTAGAAAACTGCGGCTCAAGACATCTCAGCGAGGTGACTACTGTGGAGCTGAGACTGGGGCTCACTGCGCCCAGTTTGGACTCAAACCGCTGTGCTGCAACGGGCCGAGCTGGCCACCGAATCCTGGGAGAAAGAGACCGCTGTTCGCTACCTCCTCCGAATCAAAGAACCTGCCAGGAGTTGAACAAGCAGGAGGATAAGACCAATACCAAAGGACACTCAGAAATTCTCAGTGCAGATTTTAAGAATCTGTGAAGAACCTGATCTGGCCACCCTCACCACCTCAGAAATTCCAAGTAGGAAATGCTAGCTGGCTAGCACAGAGAACTGAAGGTTTGGATGCTGGTTCCAGTCAACAGGTGGTTTTGGGAACCTCTTTTCTTTTCTCTGGCCTACAATTTTCTGTAAACTGAGGTACTGGACTACATGGTCTTGTAGGTGCCACTTTCCAGCTCTGAAACTGTGCCACTAAGGGTCATCTTACCCACTCTCTCTGAAGTAGATGGTTCTGCCACAAGCTGAAGTACTAGGTGACCACCCAGATTCCGGCTTCCAAAGTACGAGGCGGCAAGGACCAAAAATCCACAGTCCTCTCAGACCAAGAAGCCTTCCTATGCACCACCGACTCAGAACTCTGGACTCACGAGTATCCCTCACCATGACAGCAGCTCAGTGACTTGAGCAGGGAGAGGAAACCGGCTCCTGGCCACTTTTTCACTCAGTTACATCATTTTACATAATGTCCCAGAAGGGCAGCTAGTTGGCTGCCAGCAGCTTCAGGGCCTTGCTGGCCTTGCCTCCAAGAACTTGCCCGTATCCCAAGCTTCCCTCTTTCCACACACAGAATGAAGCCCGCTTGTGAGGACCACATGGTTGCCTTTCTCTGTCATTCTAGTTCAAGTACTGGACACGTGTGTTTCTTTTCTTTTCTTTTACGCCTTCGATTGATGCTTTATTCCAGATGTCCACACATAATCATTTAAGTATTTCTTTCTCTTTTAAAAAATTTTTGTTATTATTTTTGAGGTATAATGAATATACTATGTACATATGTTTCTCTAAAATAAAAAAGTTTAAAATGAAGGGTTATGGGTGCACAGATGAGAAAGACAACCATAAAGTCAGGTTCACGGATCAATCTTAACGACGGCCTTCTGATGTGATGCAACTGGAAGTACAGAGCTCCAACACCAATGTATTTTTGTCTTAAAAATAAAACAGACTCTCGTCGAGTCTCTAAATGAATTACCCATTTACAGAAAATACAGGGCACATATGCACACATCTAACAATCCTGGAAGACGCACTCAGCAAATCCAGAATGGGAGACTTTTTACAGGACAAATAACCCGAGTTCTCCAGGAAATAAGTAGCGTGGGAGGGCCATGGAGTTGCAGACTGAAACTTGAGACATACCAACCACTGGCGGTGTGAGGGGCTTACTGGAACCAAATCAAACCAACTGTAAAAAGACATTTGTGAGATGACTGATAAAAATCAGATTTAATCTGAGTACTAGTTGATATTAGGGATTATTATTAATATTGTTGAGTATGTTTACAAGTATGATTACAAAACTTGCAGTTTGATTCCCACTCAGGGCACATGCCTGGGTTGCGAGTTTAGTCCTGGTCAGAGTATGTACAAGAGGCAACTGATCGTATCAGTGTTTCTCTCCCTCCCTTCTCCTCTCTCTCTAAAAATAAATAAAGTTAAAAAAAGAAAAAGAAGAGAAAAAAGTTGTCTCTAATGTTCCAGTTTTCCCCAGTCCTGAAAAGCTCTGACTTCAAGTCCTGGCTCCACCATTGACTGGCACGTGGCTCAGGGTCAATTCCTTGATGGAATCAGCAGCTTTTCTCACCTGAGAAGGGAGGGTGTCAGGGCTGCTATGGTGGCCCAATGAGCTAACACCAAGGTGGGAGGGGGCTGTTGCTGCTGGGGCGATGCACATACACGCCACTTACCCTGATCCACTGCCCTCCCCACTCCCTGGCCCCAACAAAGCTCTTCATGGCGTACACTCCTACAAACAGGCATAAGGGCACAGTCAGGGTTAAGGGAGGTATCAGATGGGAATGGCAAGGGGACGGTGACAGGTCAGCTAAGAGTCCGCAGGGAGCAGCAGCCTTGCAGCAGGCCAGCTCACACACATCACTCTCATTCTAATTCTTAGCAGACAGACCGCATGGTCTCTCCGTAGGCTATACAGTCTCATCCTGGCATGCAAATATTTGCTGAGTGGGTGCAGGTATGCATGACCAGTCTTGGTCAACTCCCAGGCCACCTGCTCACCCATCCCTGGAGCCTCCTGCCTCAACTCCTCCCTACCCTCAAGCACAGGAAACTTACCACACCAGAGCAGCCTGCGAGAAACGAGCAGTCTTCCCTGGAGAGTGTCCACGGAGCACCTGTGCAACAATGAAATTTGGCTACATCCTAATGAGCCCAGCAGGACTAGGACAGTGGCTCAGGGAACTGATGGCCCAGGTCAGCTTAGGAAGTAGACAGAGTAAAAGGGAAGCAGGCCCTGAGCACGCCGGAGCCGCCATCCTACTAAAATTTTTTCCTGGTCTCTATAGAGACCTATGGACTTGGACCTGACCACATAGTGACCTTGTTGTGGCTGGTTCTGTGCCGCTGTCCCAATCCTGACCATTCTTCACTCCTGATTTGAATCCACTTTCTAGTTTTAAAAATACACTCATATCTTTTTTTTTATTTGTTTTTTAAAAGATTTTATCTTTATTTATTTTCAGAGAGAGGAGGAGGGAGGGAGAAAGAGCAATGTATGGTTGCCTCTCACATGGCCCTCACTGGGGACCTGGCCCGCAACCCAGGCATGTGCCCCGACCAGGAATCGAACCGGGACCCTCTGGTTCCCAGCCCGTGCTCAATCCACTGAGCTACACCAGCCGGGCAAAAAATACACTCATATCTTTTACTGCTTCTGACCTTCACTCCATTTTACAGAGGAGGACATTAGCCCAGGGGGTTTAGGGGATTTGTCCAAGGCCAGGTCATCACACAGTGCCAAATTCAGACTTTCCAACACAACATCAGCACTCTTTTCACTCTTACAGGTTACCCTTTAATATGCAGCTTTACAAAATTAAATACCTGGTTTTCTGTTTTCCCTCAAATTCATTGTGCAATGCTGTAATTTCTATGTTCTTTGAAGTGAGTGCAAAGCAAGTCATTCATCCATTTACGAATTCTACCAACAGAACTCTAGTACCAACTACATTCAAGACCAGGGACGGAGTGGTGGGTGGGGGGAGTGGGGTCACAAAGAAGAGCAAGGCCAAGCTGAAGCTCTAGAGTCTAGAACAGGAGCTAATGAAGATACATGGATGATCACAAGAATTCTGAACAGGGGACTCCAACAAACTTGCCCAATTTTCCTAAACAAGACACCTTCTCAGAGATCTGGTTCCTAGATCCCCTCAAGGATTTGAACAGAATCTGGGTCTGGATAGGGGCCAATAATCTCTATTTTTAAATAAGTGTCCCTCATTCCCACTCCAGATGAATCTCCGATGAAGCGGTTTGGAAATCCAGCTTTCAAACAGGGGATAACTCTACCCAAAGCACAAAGCAATACAATACAGAGTTTGGGAGAGACAGTCACCTCAGGGCTTGTCCTTCAGATACAAGACCCCTAACTACAGTCCTTAGGGGCTATGAAGAGGTCAGATACACATGGTGGGGGAAAGTCTGCTGAGAGCTCAGACCACCCAGCACCTGGTCCATTTAGGACTGAGCTTGCCAGTGAGCTCACACCGATTCTGAAACACATTTCTAAATGTGAGGTGTCCGGGGTGGCACGTGTGGTGCCAGCGCTAAGGCAGGTCTGCAATGCTGAATGACCCCTGAGGAACGTGGAGGCTAGAGGCTAACGTGGACCAGAGAAACGACCCGACATCCTCATCCAGTCACCCCCCAGAGCCGGCCAGGCCCACCTCACCGGAACTGGGCAGGGCGTGAACGGGAGACACAAACCCCTGCAGGAACCGCCAGGGAACTCGAGCTCATGCAGAACTCCTCAGGTTCTGGGGCCCTGCAGGTATTCGTAAGCTGCCTTCTCTGCCTCTTTTTCGAACTCCTGGACCAGGGTGTATAGAGGCATCTAGAAATGTTCATTCTAGTTGGGAAGATGACACATTTGAGTGATGAACAGCTGACATGATGCGAGAGGGGACCCAGCAGGTCTTGTTTTGTTGGGCAGACGCTTATTCATGCATGCCAAGAACTGCGGTGTGCCCGAGCGCGTCTGCGCAGCTCACACGACTGCTGCTGGACCACATGTGGCGGAGATGGGACCTGCATTCTGAGAATGTCTACATCATCTACATCACACTCATGGAAGGCTGGGGTGGGAAGAAATCTGAGTAAGTGGACTGGAACTTGGAACACACAGACACGAGGCTCTCTGAGGTGCGTATAGAGTGCGTGAAGGCTGGGCTGCCGGGGAGGATGCAGAGAGCGCCCAGAGGCCAAGTGGACGATTCACTGTGCCGAGCTCAGTGTGGCTGGAGCCCAGGGCACATATAGGGGTGGCCGGACAGCAAGAGCTAGGACTGAGATGAGAAGACAGCCTTGTGCCCTTCATATGAGTAGGGATTGCTGGTTCAGCTGTGCCTTCTTTTTCACATTTTCTCCCACTATTTCTGAATCAAAGAGTTTTTTGTTTGTTTTATTTTAAGCTTCAATGCTTTCTCTTAAAGCTTGCCATGTTCCATAAGAAAGGGTAAAGTGGGATTTGAACTGCCTTGGCAAAGCTTAATGGTCCTCCAAGAGGCTGCTTTTTGTCACCCCTTATATCACTGTCTTACCATAATGTTCCGTAACTTCTTAATTAGGATTTTGTCCTTAAAAACTAGCATGGCACAGAAGAACTCGATGGCTTTGGTTTCAAATCAGCTCTGCCACTTTGTGACTTCAGACATTATTTTCTCTCTGAGCCTTTGTTTTACTCACATCCCTCCTCCACTGTTTGGTTTCTCACGGGGTACACTCCAGTGTACTGCTTCTTTATATTCCCCACAGGGCGATGCAGTCAGCAGGTACTTGGTTAATTTGCTGAGTGAATGAGTCACAGCTTCCCTTTCTGAATAAGCACCGTTCCTTGAAGGCATAGTAGATGAGCCATCAGAACTGTGTATGAGGAAATCCAGAATGAGGCATACCTAATTTGAGCCAGGCCAAGTCAGATTTTCCTCAAAAGTGGTAAAATCAGGAGGCACCTATTCTATTTACTATCACTATGGATAACATAAACTATGGTATTCTGCTCAACCCATTACGTGAATTCTTTCTTTTAATCTTTACAGCACGCCTTTGAGGTAAGCACACGACACCATCGTTGGCATCCCCTGGCTCAGAGTAGTTGGGTCACTGGCCAGTCAGAGGCAAAGCCGATGTGCTTAACAGACAGTACCTTAGTGATCTGCTCACGTGTGTCTCCTCAACTTGGACCCAGCTTCCAGGTGCTTTACTCAACACAGGACCAGGCACCTCAGGAGCACTCCATAAATGTGTGTGGGCTGATAGATCTGATGCCCAGGAGTACTTAGAACTACACAATTCAATATGATTAAATTTAGCTAACTACACCAGGGAACATCAGTATCCTAAAAGAACAAGACATTCTTCAGTGGTGTTTTTTCAGAACTGGAAATGTTACATAATTATTTTAGGAAAGTTTTTTTTAAGTAAGTATTGTCCTAAACATGAATGAAAAAAATGATCAGGATTAAGATTTTATCTATCCATCTATCTATATCTATCTATCTATCTATCTATCAGGGGAAGAAACAGAGAAAGAAAGGGAGGGAGAACCATTAATTGGTTGCCTCAAATGCACCGCGCCCTGGGCATGCGCCGCGGGCATGCGCCCCAACAGGGAGTTGAACTGGCAGGCCTTTGCTTTGCAGGATGACATCTAACCAACTGAGCCACACCCACCACAGCATCACACAGAGTATTAATTATTCACTAAACTTACTCTAGTTAGATACTTCCTAGAGCCACAAGCACAGTGCCTGGCAAAATAAATGTCTGATAAATGTATGGGAATGAATGATGGTGATGCGACAATTTCAATCCAAACCAATATAATTGGGTAAAATATTGTATTAAAGAAAAGATGTTCAGAATGACAAGATCCCACTTAAGGGCTGTGGATTTCTAGGGTAATTTGCTGAAGGAACAATCTGGAACCAGAGGACCTAATCTGACACTCAGCTCTGCTATTCGCTATGCCAGATCTTCACGTGCAAATGGGGCAATTGTGTCTGCCCGTCCATTCTGATCAGAAAAGTTTCGAAGTGACTCAGAGACAGACAGCAGTATGGTGCTTACCAGAGGGAAGTGGGTGGGAAGGTAATAAAGGGTAAAGGGGGCCAAATATATGGTGATTTTAAGTGTTGGGCACACAATGCAATATACAGATCGTGTATCATAGAAATGTACACTTGAAATCATATGACCCTATTAACCAATGTCACCTCAGTAAATTTGAAAAAGAAAGTTTCAAAATGAGAGTTTTGCTTTTGTTTTCACAGTCAGTAAATCCTTATTAGTTCAGATTCTATAAAATCTCATTATTTCAGATTCTACCTGAGGCTGAACTAAAGGGCTCTAAAATAGTCTGACAGAAGACTATAAAAAGAAAATGAATAGCCCTGGCTGGTGTGGCTCAGTGGATTGAGTGCCAGCCTATGGACCAAAGGGTTGCTGGTTCGATTCCTGGTCAGGGCACATGCCTGGGTTGCGGGCCAGGTCCCCACTAGGGAGTGCACAAAAGGAAACCACACATTGATGTTTATCTTCCTCTCTTTTTCCTTCCCCTCTAAAATAAATAAATAAATAAATAAATCTTAAAAAAAAAAAAAAGAAAGAAAAGAAAATGACTAAAGTGGACAAGATTTAACCAATTCAGGAAAAATCTTCCAAAGAGTGTAATTAATATCCAGCATACACTGGAAAAAACAACCACCTCACTTCTCCTTCCAATAGGAGGTCCTGAGGATCATGAGGAGAGTACATATAAGACAGACCAATCATGGTTAAAAATAATAAAACTTCCCTGACTGGTATAGCTCAGTTGGTTGGGTGTCATCCAGAAAGCAAAAGGTTGCAAGTTAGATTCAGTTAAGTCAGGGTGTGTGCAAGATGCAACTGATCCAATGTTTCTCTCACACACTGATGTTTCTCTCCCTCTCTTTCTCCTCCTTTCCCCTTTCCCTAAGAATAAATAAATAAAATCTTAAAATAATAATAAAATCAAGCATTGGCCAGGTGGCTCAGCTGGTTGGAGCATTGCCCTGTACAGTACACCAAAAAGTTGCAGGTTCAATTCCTGGCCAGCGCACATACCTAGGTTGCAGGTTCAATCCCAGGTTGGGGCACTTGCAGGAGGCAATCAATTGATGTTTCTCTCACACACTGATGTCTCTCTCTGTCTCTTTTTCTCTCTTCCTTTCCCTAAAATAAATTTTAATAAATCCTTGGGTAAGGATTAAAAAATAATAATAATAAAACCCAAACGACACCATTTTGAATAATCTTTAATGTTGACTTTTACAAATCAAAATCAGGCTTCTGTTCAGAGCCACCTGATATTAATTGTTAGTGCAATTTAAAGATTGTTTTAAAGAAAACATTTAAAGAATTCCAATGACAAAAATAAACCAAACAAGCTTCTCTGCACTCAAGGAGCCTAGTCAGAATTTAACTGCTATTTTTTAAAAAAGCACCTCAAGCAGTAATTTTCCTGGGCTTTTGCCCAGGATCCACTCCCATATTCAGAGAGCTATCCAACTTAAAAACCCCGTCATGCCTACACCACAAAGTGGTTCTGAGAAATAACTGGGAATGTGGATATTAAACAATCAGAGACTACCACAGGAGTCAACGTGTTGACTGGTCTCAGGGTGGAATGGACAGCTAGTCCCCTAGGCCATTTCCAAAGAAACAGGCACGGCCTGCTGCTTCTGATCTCGGTGTGTCCTTAGGCCCGCTGGGGTACGAGGGTGTCACCACTCTGGTGCTTTGCTCCCGCTGCTCAATGAAAGAAGAGACAGACCCATGTCACCCCCGGCTGAAGTGAAGAGTACAGAGGCAGGGTCTATGACAGCCATATAGCAATTAGGGCCACCTGAGAATTTTAACCCAGAAGCCACTGGGCAGCTTCTCCCCTACTTTAAAAACTACACTTCTGGCAATGATTTCTTAGATATGATGCCGAAGGAACAGGCGACAAAAGGAAAAAGCAGACAAATTAGACTTCATGAAAAGTAAAAAAGTTTGTTCATCAAAAGACTATCACCAAAACAAAAAGGCAACTCACAGAATGGAAGAAAATATTTCCAAATCATGTATCTGATGGATCAATATCCAGAACACACAGAGAACTCCTAAAATTCAACAACAAAAAATCCGATTCAAAAATGAACAAAGGACTGGAATAGACATTTTTCCAAAGATATATGAGTGGCAAAAAATAACACGAAAAGATGCTGCTCGATATCGCTAATTGTTAGGGCAATGCTAATCAAAACGACAGGGTATCACCTCGCATCCATTAGGAGGGCTACCAACAGGGCTCCTGGGCCCAATTCCAGTGTAGGGTGTGGGTCCCCCACAACAACAATTTCTGGACGTCACCAGGGTGCCCACTGATTTCAGTCAGTCCTGATCCTGTCTGAGACAAGCACCAGACTCCACAAGTAAGGACTCAGCCCTACAAGACCGCCTGCCCGCCCCGCCACCTCAGACACCTGCCGCAAGCCTCGGCTCCCAGCTGTGCTCCTGACCGACAAGCCACAATTCGGAAGCCAACTTCAAGTTCAGGTGGTTACCTGTGCTTCTGACTGACTGGCTATAAACCAGAGGCTCCAAAGACCACCTTCTTGGGTTTAATTCACTTGCTAGACAGACTTGAAGAACTCCAGAAAACCGTTTACTCACCAGATTACCACTTATTACAAAGGATATTAAAGGATACAAATCAACAGCCAGATGAAGAGATACATAGGGCGAGGTCCCAAACAAAGGAGCTTCTGTCCTCGTGAACTGCGGCCTGGCTTGGGGCCCATCACCATGGCACATGAAGGCATTATGGTTCCAAAATATGGAAGCTTTCCGAAAAGAAGGGCCAATAAGCTGTCCTCTGGGTCTTTGTGGAGGCTTCATTAGTCATTAGCCATTGGCAGACGAACTCAGTCTTCAGCCCCTCTCCCTTCCCTGGAGGTGGTAGGTGGGTAGGACTGAAAGTTCCAGCCCTGTAATCATCTGCTTGGCTCCATTGGCAATCAGCTCACATCCTCAGGAGCTTTCCATAAGTCACCTCATTAACATAACAAAAAACAACCCCTCACACCCACCCCCCTATTTAGGAAATCTCAAGGGTTTTTGAGAGTTGTGAGCCAGAAATTGTGGTAAAGATCAAACACTGGGTTGGTCAAAAAGTTTGGTTTTTCCTATAAGATGGCTCTAGTAGCACTTAGTTGTCTCTAACTTTATTCGAAACAATTTTGTTAAGACTGCACTGTGACAGCTGTCATATTAGCATGCATTAAAAAAAATTAAAATTGGTGAATTTTTGTGTAGCCATTTTAATATTAAGGATGGAAGGAAATACGCAACATTCTCAGCATATTATGCCTTATTATTTCCAGAAAGGTAAAAACGCAACTGAAATGCAAAAAAAGATTTGTGCAGTGTATGGAGAAGGTGCTGTGATTGATATAACATCAAAAGTGGTTTGCAAAGTTTTGTGCTGGAGATTTCTCGATGAACAATGCTCCACAGATGGGTAGACCAGTTGAAGTTGATAGCAATCAAATTGAGACATTAATTGAGAACAATCAACATTATGCCACGTGGGAGATATCTGACATACTCAAAATATCCAAATCAATAAAGTTATTGGTGAAAATGAAAAATGTCTTTTATTTTACAGAAAACACCATAAAGACTTTTTTGGCCAATCCGATAAATCACAGTATTGCAACTACTATTAATAAAAACAGAAATAAAAACAGAAAATAACAAGGGTTGGTAAAGAGGTGGAGAAATTGGAACCCTTGTGCAGTTTTGGTGGGAACGTAAAATGGTACTGCTGCTGTGGAAAACAGTATGGTGCTTCCCCCCAAAATTACAAATTGAATTACCATATGATCCAGCAATTCTGCTTCTGGATATATACCCAAAAGAATTGAAAGTGGGGTCTCAAAGAGATATTAGTGCACCCACGTTAATAATGCATTATTCACAATAGCCAAAACTCGGAAGTAACCCAGGTATCCCTCAACAAATGAACGGATAAGCAAAATGTGGTATGTGCAGACAATGGAGTATAAATTCAGCCTTAAAAAGAATAAAAACTGTGACGTATGCTACAATATGAATAGATCTTGAGGGCATTATGCTAAGTGAAATAAGCCACTCACAAAAAGGCAAATACTGCAGGACTCCACTTATGTGAGGTCCTTAGAGTAGTCAAAATCATTGAGACAGAAAGCAGAATTATGGGCGGAGGAGGGAATGGGGAGTTACTATTTAATGAATATACAGTTTCAGCTTTGCAAAATAAGATTTCTGGAGATGGATGGTGGTAATACACTAAATATCACTGAACTGTACACTTAGAAATGGTTAAGATAGTAGATTTTATGTTATATGTATTTCACCGCAATGAGAAAAAGTGGTAGAAAATACCAACATTTCCACAAAAGGTCACAGAAGAGGCAGGCAGAAATATGGAGACATTAACATTAAAATGTTAACAGAAAGAAGCAAGTCACAGAACTGTAAAGTGAGTGACTCCAACCATGAAATAGGTACCCAGTGGGGGAGAAATAGGAGATAAAGCAACCATTAATAAAGGCTCTCTTTAGATACTGGCACTAGAGATGCCTGGGATGTGGGAAGGGAGCTTTTCTGTATTTTTCCAAAATGCCTAAAATGAGCATCTATTGTATCCACAGTTAAAATGACTGTTCTTTATTTTTTTAAAGTGTATGTTCAAGATGGTCCAGCTACCATGAAATGCTGAGGTCAAGAGAGGCATGGGTGCTGGCAGTTCCGACACCACAGGCTCTGCCCGAGGCCATCGCCGTCCCACATGTTCCAAACCCCCAGACCCCTCTGCTCCCTCCTCTGACCAAGCACCAGAGTAGCTACCAAACGGCAGGATCCCCTATTGGTCTTATCACATCTTGGATGATGCTGTGGTACCTTTTACACTTGACCACCTCAGCACTGCATAGTCAGCAGGGGTTGGACTTGAGCCAAGCTCCGTATGGTCAGCATTTTCAAACGAACACCTTACGCTGTGCTTCATTCAGCATGTCTAAATCCAACTCCATTCAGATCAGGGGATCTGCAACTCTTTGAATATTTACAGGCAAACTGTACATGATGATAAATAATTTCATTACAAAATGGGCAAAGGGAGTGAACAGACATATCTCCAAGGAAGATACACGGATGGCTAATATGGGCATGAAAAGATGTTCAATATCATCACTCATTAGGAAAATACAAATAAAAACTGTAATGAGATGCTGCTTCACATGCACTAAAGTGGATATAAAAATAATTTTTAAAAAGGACCATAACAAGTATTGAAGAGGATGTAGGAGAACATGAAAGAAACTCTAACATACATTGCTACTGGAGATGTAAATGAGTGCAGCTACTATGGAAAATAGTTTAGTGACTCCTCAAAAAGTTAAACATGGAATTGCCATATGACCCAGCAATTCCACTCCTAGGGATACGTATCGAGAGAACTGAAAATATGTCCAAAAACTTGTACATGAATGATCATAGCAGCACCGCTCACAATCACCAAAAGATGTACACGACCCAAATGTCCATCGAGTGATGAATGGATAAACAACATGTGGTGTATCCATACAATGGCATGGTCTTCAGCACTAAAACGGAATGAAGTACTGATACATGCTACAACATGTAGGTTGTTAGGGAACGGGAAGAGGGGAGAACAGGGAATGACTGCTAATGTGTACAAGGTTTCTTTCAGGGGTGATTAAAATGTTTTGGAATTAACATAGTGGTGATGGCCCTGGCTGGTGCGGCTCAGTGGATTGAGCGTTGGCCTGCAAACCAAAGGGTCGCTTGTTTGATTCCCAGTCGGGGCACATGGCTGGGTTGCGGGCTGGGTTCCCGCTGGGGGGTTCACGAGAGGCAACCACACATTGATGTTTCTCTCCCTCTCTCCTTCCCTTCTTCTCTCTCTATAAATCAATAAATCAATAAAATCTTAAAAAAAGAAGAAGAAGAAGGAAGATAATGGTGATGGTTGCACAACTTCATGAACAGACTAAAAAACACTGAACTGTACATTTTAAAATGGTGAATTTTATAATATGTAAGTTCTATCTAAAAAAACTGAGACATTCTACAAAATAATTAGCCAGTCCTCTTCAAAAGTTTACAGTCATGAAAAAGACTGAGGAACAGTTTCAGATTAAAAGAAACTAAGGAGACTTGACAATTAAGTGCAATGTAGGAAACAGGATTAGATCTTGGAACAGAAAAAGGACATTAGTGGGACAAGTGATAACATATGAATAAAGTCTACAGATTAGCTAGTATTATTGTATTAATGTTAAATTTCTTGTTTAACTTTAGTATGATTATGTAAAATGTTAACATTAGGAAAAGTTGGGTGAAGAGTATACAGGAAGTCCATGTATTCTTTTTGAAAGTCTAAAATTATTTCAAAATAAAACGTTTTTAGCCCTGGCTGGCGTAGCTCAGTGGATTGAGTGCGGGCTGGGAACCAAAGGGTCCCGGTTCGATTCCCAGTCAGGGCACATGCCTGGGTTGCAGGCCAGGTCCCCAGTGAGGGCCACATGAGAGGCAACCATTCATGGCTGTTTCTGTCCCTCTCTGTCTCCCTCCCTTCCCCTCTCCCTAAAAATAAAAATAAAAAATAAAAAAAAAGAAAAATCTTAAAAAAAAAAAGTTTTAAAAAGTGTACATGATGCAGGCCAGGAGCTGGCAGGTTTTTCTGTAAACTGCTGCATAGTAACAACTTGAGACTCTGGACTATATGTTCTTTGGGGCAATGACTCAACTCTGCTGCCCAAGACAATATGTAAATTCATGAGTATGGCTATGTTCCAATAAAAACCTTACTTATGAACACTGGAATGTGATTTTCGTATATCACAAAATATTCTTCTTCTCTTGATTTATTTCCCATCATTTAAAAATGCAAAAAACAGTCCCAGCTCCCCAGCCATGAGAAAATAGGCAAAGGGGCCTAATTTGGACCACACTCCACAGACTGCAGACTCCTCCCGCTCTTGCTCAGAATTTGCCCGTGTGTGTGCTTCAATTTTTTTTAAAGTGCTTCCCAAGAATTAAGTTTGGCAACACTAAATTAAACTAGGTTAGGCATTTTTTTTTTTTAAGATTTTATTTATTTATTTTTGGAAAGAGGGGAAGGGAGGGAGAAAGAGAGGGAGAGAAACATCAATGTGTGGTTGTCCCCCAAGGGGACCTGGCCTTCAGCCCAGGCATGTGTCCTGACTGAGAATCGAACCAGCGACCCTTTGGTTCGTGGGCTGCGCTCAGTTCACTGAGCTACACCAGCCAGGGCTAGGTTAGGCATATTTCTTTACTGCAAGAAGTCGCGGTGCCTTTAATGTGAGAAGCTCCAAACAGGCATAATGATATGAAGCTTTTCCCAAACTTATTAACATAGAACACTTTTTTCAGAGGCATCTCTTCAGACTAGTGGCTTGAAAAGCAGAATGTAAATGCCAATTTGGTACTTTTTAAAAAAGAGATGTTCACATTAAGAAGTTTTAAAAACACCACCACCACATTAAAATTATTTTCCCCAGCACCTGGATGATATCTGAATAAGCATTTCACACAATTTTTTTTCTTTAATCCTAGGAAACACACGCAAGGCAGGAAGATAAACACAGACAGGAAGCCCTCTGGGGGGCGGGCTGGGAAGCATGTCAGCAGAACTGGGTCACAATGTGGAATCTTTGCTCCACAGGACAATACAAGTATTCTAACAGGTTTTGGAAAAGCGATCTGCTTGGGGTTTTATAAATCACAATATAAGGAGCTTTGATGTTTGACTGGAAGACTACATATACTAGAAGCACTATCTGAAGATTACCAGTGAGGATGAACTGGATAGTCAAGTTCATACAAGGGCTGGTTTTAAACGTTGGATAGGAATGTTAGCTGACAGATCGCAAAAATTCTCTTGGTAGACACACCATCTATACAGTGCAGTGCTGGAAAGAGGATTAAAGACAAATTTACGTCTAAGGAGGAAAGGCTAGCCCGATCAACGTCAAGGTGTGAACAACCCTTCTGCCTGAGACTCCTCACTTTTGTGATCCAAAGCGTTCACTGGCTTCTTCTGATCAAACACAAAGTCTTCAGGGGCATTTCCAAGTTGTTCTGTGAAAAGAAGCTACAAAGCGATGGGCTGGGGACCCTGCTTAGTGATTCATTCAGCAAACATTTTAAAGAGCCCTTATCATATGAGCCATTCCAAAGTCCCTGAAAAGGATAGTTCCCAGGACAACCAGGACAAGATTACACAAAATACATTCAGACTCAATGGCCTTACTTCCACAAGATGTAGGCTTGGAATGTTAAGAAGAGGGCAGAAAAAAGAAGCCGGTCAGCATCAGAAAGATTCAAAATAAGTATTCAGAATCAGATGCTTTCAAGTTGGAAAGGGCTGCCGTCTGATACCTGTATTCCTCCTTCAACAGGGAGTTCACTACCTTTGGAGGCAATTCCATTGCTGGTCATCTCTGACCAGCATTAAATTCTTCTATTAAATAAAAATCTTGTGTTCCTGTAGAATCCACCTATTAGTCCTACTTCTGCTGCTTTCAAATCCAAACAAGAAGTGGAAGCCCTCCTCACCATAACAACTTTTTCAGTTTTTAAAGACAGTTCCCTTCATTTGCTCTTTTCTGGAATAAGCATCTGAATTCTTTCAAAGATCCGGAATAGGCTCCAGCTTCCTCAAAGCAAATCTAGTACTCAAAGCAGGAAAGCACTTCAAATCAGTTGGCTTCAAACATCAGTATGTAGAGGATCCCCCAAGGAGTACATTCAAAATGCCGACTTTCCAGGTTCCAACCCAGATTCTAAAAACGAGGTCTTATTTGAGTCCCCATGGTAAAGCATGCATCTCCAGGGCATTTCAAAAAAGATGGTGTGAGAAGGACAATTTGAGAAACACTGCTCTGTCTTACAAATGAGGAAACTGAGGCCCAGCACAGGGATGGGATTTGGCCCAGAACGCACAACAGGTGCCTAAGTCTCGAACCGGGGTCCCTTACTCCTGAGCCCAACTCTGTTCATCAAGCTTCCCGGCCTTGGCTTCTCCACTCTGGGTAAACTCATTAAAAGCACAGGAGGGGAGGCCTCGAGCGGGGGACAGAAAGAGTTAGACTGAGTTCTTGCCTGAAAAGGAGAGCTCGGTGGGGAGCCTTTTCCCGTCTTCGGGCCTCAGTTTCCCCAAACTGTAATCGAGGGACGGAAGACCACAAGGCCAGCCCGACCTCTCTTCTGAAGCAAAGGGCTCGGGGCAGAACCAGGCGCGTTGGTTCTGCGACCCTGGACTCAGGTGCCGCAGCCCGTGGGCCTCGCGAAAGAGGAACCCGGTGCCCCGCCACTCAATCTCGATGCCCCTACTTGACCCCCCATCCCCACCAGCCCCCCATGTACCTGCCGCTGCTCAGCTAACGCCGCCGAGGCCGACCCGCACTCTCCGTCGGTCGACCGGAACGCCAGTCTGTCGGCACCGTCAGTCTCCCCGGCGGGACCTCGGATTCCTCCTACGCGGACTCCGATCACCTGACGTAGAACCGCCCCTCTCTGAGATACTTCCGATCTCAACCGGAAAAGGTTGGTCCGCTGCGCCGTTCTCCGTGCCCAGTCCGAGGCTCTAAGGTTCCGCCTGCGCGTAGGAAACGGAGAAACAAAGGGGCTAACTGGCAGCTCTTCAAAGATCCTCGGTCAGGGCGGGGAAAATACCAGGTAAGCTTGGAACATCTTGTTGCATCAGAATGCAAGGATGGGAATCCGAATGATGGGAATACGTCAGAGGACACAGGAACTAACTCGAAGGAGATCCCGCTGGCCAAATCAGGGCAATTTGAGCATCAAAATAGGCAATGATAGCAAGATTGAACAAAATGATAACCCATGAGTCTTTACTGATATAAATAAAGAAGTGGATAAATGAATGGGAGAGAATGACAACTAACAAACATGATGAAGTTAGAAAATCAATAATAAGTGGTAAAACTAGATGAACACGATGTTTTACATAGTAAAATTGCCTCCCATAAATTATTTATAATTACAAAGGGAAAATAGTATTTCTACAGAGGTATAACTTAACAGAACAAGTAAATCAAAGTAATCAAAGTTAACATCGCCAGTTATAGGTCAAGTAGAGATCATGTGCCTCCTGATAAGATGTATTGAGAAGGATACACCATCTCTTCTGTGATATTTATATCCAAAATGCATAACTCAAATCTCATGAGGAAGCATGAAATAAACCAGAATCGAGGGACACGCAACAAAATAACTGACAGTATCATGAAAGATGTTTAAAGGCTGAGGAAGTATTCTGGTATGGGATTCCAAATTGGATCCTGGAGGGGGGAGGGGAGAGAGAATTGATGTAATGGACAATATTGGGACTCGTGACAAAATTTGAATATGGATTGTGGATTAGAATATTATATAAATGTTAAATTTTCTAAAATTGATCATTGTATTGTGGTTATGTTAAGAAAATGTCCTTGCCCTTAGGCTATTCACTGAAGTATTTAGGGGTAAAAGAGCACAATGTCTCCAACTTAATTTCAAATGACTCAAAAAGATGCATATATTTTATATCTCTATATATATAGAGAGAGCGAGAGGGAACTAGAGAGTGCTCAAGAGAGAATGATTAAGCAAATGAGGCAAAATCTAAACAAGTGGTGAGTCTAGGTTAAGTGTATATGGGAGTTCCTTACATAATTTTTGCAATTTTTCTTTGAGTTTGAAATGATACCAAAATTAAAATTTACTCCCCAAATAGGGGAAGTGCCTGGGTCCTAGCCAATTCACTTATATTCATTTATTTGCTAGGCACTAGTGATGCAATAAGAGACGATTCAAGATCTTTGCTTCCATGCCTAGAGGAAAAAATATTAAGACATACAATCACAAAACTAATGGACTGCTTATCTTGAAAATAATAATAGCTGCCGTGGCCAGTGTGGCTCAGTGGATTGAGTGCCCGCCTGTTAACCAAAGCATCACCAGTTCAATTCCCAGTCAGGGCACATGGCTGGGTGGCAGGCCAGGTCCCCAGTAGGGGGTGCTCAAGAGGCAACCACACATTGATGCTTCTCTCCCTCTTTCTCCTTCCTTTCCCCTATCTAAAAATAAATAAATAAAATCTTTAAAAAAAGAAAATAATAATAGCTGACATTTACTGATCTTAACTGAGCACACTTCACGCAGTGGTTCATTTGATCCTCGTAGCAGCTTTATGAATGGTTTTGGTGATTATCTCCATTTTACAAATGGGTAAGGAAAACTTAAAAGTTTACACAATTTTACCACTTAAGTTTTCAAATCACACATTGATAGATGGTGAAGCTGCAATCAGCACCAAGTAAGTTGTTCTCTGGAATCCTTGACACCCATCTTTATTGTTTCATTAACCCAACAAACATTTATTAAATAATCTCAGGGATTGTATTAAGGGTTGGTTCTGAAAGTACTAGATGAAATAAACTCATAGGTGAAATTCCTCTCATGCCAGCTCTCCTCAGGTTCCCGCGGACTAGGAGTAATACAAGGTATGATACTCAAACATTGAGTAATACAAGTCACCCAAACATTGATTAGAGTCCAGGCTCTGATAAAAGGAAAGCTGTTCCCCATGTCCAGGAGCTGGTCTGGCACTAGCAGGTAGGCCTTGGTGTTCTATTGAGCCTGAAAAACGTCACAGAGCATCAACATCAGACAAGGCAACTCTGTGATTGTGATGGATCAAGATAATAACAAGACCTTCCCATACTCATGTTTGAACCAGACAAAATATGAACATTATCCAAACCACAAAAATGAACAGTTTCCTTTCCTGACTTCTATGGAGATTGCTGCTTATTTATCAATGCAGCTTTAGTCTCAGTTTAATCTTCCCTCCTTCTAGATAAGATTTATCAAGACACCCAATGTAGACAGTATCCAGTACAGATCAAAACCCTGCTTCCTGCGCTGGCTGGTGTGGCTCAGTGGATTGAGCCTCCGAACCAAAGGGTCACCGGTTCGATTCCCAGTCAGGGCACATACCTGGGTTGCAGGCCAGGTCCCCGGTGAGGGGCATGCAAGAGGCAACCACTCTCTCTCTCTCTCCTTCCTTTCCCCTCTGTCTAAAAATAAATAAATAAATATGTTTTAAGAAAACCTGCTTCCTTAACTCTCCCCCAAATGAAATCATAATGTTCTTTGTAACACTCTGTTACTGAAATGCTTCATCATTGCTCATGGTTCTCATCCTCCCCACCCCCCGCTGTAAGAAGTAATGAACCCAACTTGCTCAACTTGTTCAACCACGGGTGTGTTCCAAGAGGTCTTTAATTGGAGGGCATTGAAAGTGCCCGTGCTCACTAGCTATGTGACTTTAGACAGCAGTTTCACTTACAGAAGCCTCTGTTTCCTTGTCTGGTAAAAAGAAAAGATTTATTCCTACCTGAGACGTTGTAAGGATACAGAACAGGCTTAGCACTGAGTTAGCTCTCAGTATACTTTCAACCATTACTGCTTGAGCTATTACCTCCTTCAGACAACTCAGAGAGAACCATCATTATGAAAAGACATTGAAGCCATAAGCTTCAGTTAAGACAAACTTGCTGATTCTATTCCCCTTTGCTCCTTTTGTTGGGTTTATAAGGCAAACTATAGGTGAGAGTTCAACTTTTCCTTCATCAGAAATGAAATCATTCTCATGGTCTCTTCGGGAAAGAGAGAACCACGTTCCTGAAGCTTTAATGTTAGGGAGCCAGCACTGTTTATTTCTTCGTGTTCCTGTTATTAAAAACATTCTCCAGAAATAACGGCATTGGAACTAACAAACTTGAAGAACTTCGGCTTCAAAATATATATCAAGTAATATCTTCTCTGCCTTAGCTCGCTGAAGTACTCGTAGACCTCAGAAGCCCTACTGGTGGTGTGTGCATTTCTCCTGCCAGAACCCAGCATGGATTTCATATTATTTGATGTCTACAACAAATTGTGCTGGGGAAAAAAAAATCAAAAAACATTCTGGTGGGAAAGAATAAAATAACTAGAAATGTTCTGATTTCTTTCTCTGATTGCTCGGAGCATCTGAAGGTTCTCATTTAAATAGCCCTAACCTTCCTCTTGCCTCACCCCTACTTACTCTTCTCATGCTAGTACTAATAATGACAGCTACTATTTATCGGATGTTTATTAATGTGCCATGGTGCTTTATGCAATTTAACCCTCACCCCAAATTGTGAAGCAAATAATCGCATATGAGGAACAAGAGGCCCAGAGAAGTTAAGCAACATACTCAAGGCCACAGAGCTGGTAAGAATCAGTCTCCAGATTGGAATCTGCCTGCAAAACCCACTCCTGTTGAAATGCCGTGTACTACCCTGGGCCAGAGAGTGGGGTCTGAGAAGGGGCAGAGGTAGGGATGGGGCTGGAAAGGAAGGAAAGGTCTGGGGCAGTGGGTGTGGGGGTCCATGCGAAGGCATTCAGATCTTCGCCTGAGTGCAGAGGAGAGTGGTAGAGATTAGAAGCACAAGACAAGTAGAAGGCCATTGCAGAGCTTCAGAGGGACCAGGGACCCGAGTCAAGGGTTTAGGGCAGGGGAGGGTTGGATACTGGGAAAGGCAAGTTACTGTGTGGGAGCGGGGTCTCAGGTGTCTATCTGCCAAGGGAGGAGAGACAAGGAATCTGGGGGACCTTCTGGCCTGTTGATCTGTTGAGACCCACAGGTTCCTGCCCTTCCCTGGGCCTGTTTTCTCCTCCGTTCAATGCAGGGAGAGAAGATCCTAAGAACTAGCCCAGCTCTGGCAGGTGGTATCACTTTTTCCTCCACTCTCCTCACCCGACATGGGGTTGAAGGGGCGGTGATGTGGTATCTCAGTAACAGAGTGTTAGAACGGACATTTTGGATTTGGGCTTGTGTTAGGTAATTTGAGCGAGAGGTAAGGTTTTGATCTGGGCTGTTCCCACCCCTAACCCACCTCACATTGGGGTTAGTCTGTCCTTTGGGGTACAGAAAACTCAGAGAGGAAGACCATGCATGCAGACAGAGGGGAGAATAAGTCAGAAGAAGCACCCCCAAATTCTCCTCAACCCCAACCTTTCCACAGAAGAGGTGAGCCACTTAGAAGCATGGCCTCATTGGTTGCCCAGCCTGGGGCAAATGTCCAAATCCTTCCTGTGTCCCTTCAGACGCGTTACCTAAGCCCCAGGCCTCATGTTCCTCTCATTCTGTGAGTGTGGGTCCTCAGGTTAGGCCGGAGCCCACTGCCACCCAGCTTCCTGCCCCAGGACAGCTCAGGGGCTGTCAGTCCTGCCTCCCGCTGGGGCCTGGCCCAGGGTGCTGTCCACGCGGTAGCCCTGGTGACTGAGGGCAGGGTCTCACTTGGGTCCGGAGCAGAGTGAACCAGCCTGGCTTCCTAGGTTTGCGTCTGGATAGGATTATTTGTTCAGAGATATGGTGTATCAGGGCCATATCCTGGAATCTTCTAAGAACCGGGTCAGGAGGACCCCATTCCTGGGAATTAGTCTTTTCCCGGAGGATTCTGGGATATCCCCAACACAGATGGGGCATAGACAAAAATCTAGGAAACCAGGGAAGGGAAAACTAGTGGAGGAGAGGAAAATCTGGAAGGCATTAGCATTTCTGGGTCTGTCCCCTGGGCAGTGTGGGGAGGGAGGCAGGGCACGCCTTGAGCAGCCTGCCTCCGCCCTGCACCTGTGGGGGCCCAGGAAGGAAGGGAGGTTTGCTCAGGGCCTACCACGTGCCAGGGATTATGGGGAGATCTTTTTCTTATATTTTTCTCAGTGAGTCCTTTTAATAGGTCATGGAGGGAAGAATTTTTGGCCGTGTTACAGAGACGGCCAAAGCTCAGAGAGGTGAAGAAACATAATCAGTGCCGCACACTGAGGAAGTAGAGCTGGATTTCACGCTTTTGAGTCCTGGAGGGTGAGCTAGAAGTTGAGCGGCCAAACAAGACACAGAATGCCTGGTGAAATCAAACTTCACAGACACAACAAATGTGACATACTTACTCTAAAAAAGTATTTGTTGTTTATCTGAAATTCAAACATAACTCAGTGACTTTTATTTTTGCCAATCTAGACAGAGGGGATGCCCATGGCCGCCACAGCCAGGATGTGCAGAATTTGGGACTGTGGGACTCAGAAAAGAAGTTTGAATGACACTGCAGTACTCACCAAGGTCTTAGGGAGAAGGTAGGCCTAGGTACCAAGGGCAACTGGTGCCTGCTACCTGCTGCCTGGCCACCAGGGGGCAGCCAAGGTCTGCACAGCTTCTGATTTGACTCGAGGAATCGTTCCCAGGGACTGGGAACAACGAAGACCTAAGGGACAATGATCCTCAGACTCTCAGACTTTCCCCACTCTGCACTTCATCTGTTCACCTTCAGCCTCCTCCACACCAGCAAATTTCCCCACCCATGTTCAGGCCAGAAACCTGGGAATGAACTCTTTTTCTCAAGATGTGTAATTTGCATACAGAAAGGTCAGTCTTCCTTGTTCAGCTCCATGAATATTTACATACTCACCCATGTAACCATCACACAGACAAAGATACAGAGCTGCGCTGGCCAATACAGCAGACTTTAGCCTCAGGTGGATGCTGAGTGCTGGAAACGTGGGATCTGAATTGAGATGTGCAGTAAGTATGAAATACTCTTCAGATTTCAAAGGCTTGGTATGAAAAGAGAATGTAAAGTAGCTCATTAATAATTTAAAATATTTATTACGTGTTGAAATAATATTTTACACATGGATTGTTTATAATGTCTTATTAAAATGTATTTTACCTGTTTCTTTTTTAGAGAGAAAATGAGAAACATCATTTTTTGTTGTTCCAGTTACTTATGTGTTCATTGGTGGCTACCTGTATGTGCCCTGACTAGGGATCGAACGTGCAACCTTGGCGTATTGGGACAATGCTCGTAACTAACTGAGCTGCCTGGCCAGGGTTCACCCATTTCTTTTACTTTTTTTTAAATATTTTAAATTTATTTTTTAGAGAGAGGAGAAGGAAGAGAGAAAGAGAGGAAGGGAAACATCAATGTGTGAGAGAAACATTGATCGGTTGCCTCTTGCACGCCCACAGCCAAGGGACCTGGCCCACAACCCAGGCATGTGCCCTGACTGGGAATCAAACCAGTGACCTTTCAGTTTGCAGGCTGGTGCTCAATTCACTGAGCCACAGCAGCTGGGGTGGTTTCTTTTGCATTTTAAACTGTGACTAGAAAATTTAAAATTACCTCTGTGGCTCACATTAGAGTTCTTTTGTTTAGCGCTGGAGTAAACAGAACCTGATTGATTCACCTGTAAAATAAGGACTCAAAGAAGCAGAGTCATTGGCTGATGTTTACATTGCCCGACTATGGTAGAGTTGTGTGGGAAATTAGGTCAGTTTGAACTCTGAGTCCATGGCTTCCCACAGCGTCTGTCCACCACCAGCCCCTTGGCCTGAATGAATCCTATTTGACCTCTTCCAGGGTCATTTCCCATTTGAGACTTCAATCAAGCCTCAGTGGGGACCTAAAGTACCACTGGCCCTCCTGGATTGGGGGTGTCAAGGAAGAGGGCTTCCTGTAGGAGGTGATTAAACCGACATTTGAAAGATGAATAGCAGCAAACCAGGTGAAGGAGAAGGAAGAGTTTTAGGTGAAGGGAGCAACATGTACGAAGGCCTTAATAGGGCCTGGTAATCGAGGAACTAAGAGTGGCTCTGTGTGGCTGCAGCAGAGAAGTGGGGAGCTGGTGAGGTCAGTCAGGCTCAGATCCTGCAAGTCATGACAGGCTTCAACCTGATGGCCAGGGGAGGGAAAGGCAGACCTGGCCGGGCTTGCTGTTTAGAAAGATCAGGACTGCTGTTATTTGGAGAACCCTTATTCTAAGACAGAAAACAGAGCCAGAGAGGAAGAGGGCTCATCAGTATCATACAGTGAGTCAGAGGGTAGAGCCCAGACCGGAAAGACCAGGCAGGTGCAAGAAGAGACCAGGAAAGGAGCAAAGAGCCTTCCTCTCGAGTTTTTCTATGAGGCACTGGCTTTGGGTGCCCACTAGGTGGCAGCAGAGGCTGGATTAAATTCTGAGAGCTAACGACAGGGACCACTCTGCTGTCACACAGACCTTTCTGCTTTCATCTGCCTGGTCTGGGGCTAAAGGGCTGCTCCCTGGACCTGATAGACATTTCTCCAAAGAGTTCACACAGATGGCCAAGAGATGTATGAAAAGATGCTCAACGTTACTAATCATCAGAGAAATGCAAATTAAAAACCGCAATGGCCCCTGGCTGGGTGGCTCAGTTGGTTGGAGCGCCGTCCTTTCCACCAAAAGGATGAGGATTCTATTACTGGTCAGGGCACATACTTAGGTTACAGGTTCGATCCCCGATTGGGGCACGACTAGGAGGCAACTGATCGATGTTTCTCTCTCTCTCTAAAAGCAACAGACATACCCTCAGTAAAATGGTGCAACCACTTTGGAAACAGTCTGGCATGGAAACAGTCTGGCAGTTCCTCAAACGGTTAAAAACAAAGGTGCCCCAACAGTTCCACCCCGAGGTATGTGCTCAAGACATATGAAGACATGTTCACACAAAGCTTTTCCGTGAATGTTTCCAAGTGGATAAATGTGGTTTATCCATACAGTGGAATATTATCCAGTTATAAAATGGAATGCAGTACTGATACTGGCTACAATGCAGGTGAACCTTGAAAAGATGATGCTAAGTGAGAGAAGCCAGGCACGAAAGGATCATGTACTGTATGACTCCATTTATATGAAATGTACAGAACAAGCAAGTCTATGGAGACATGAAGTAGATTAGTGGGTGCCTGGGGCTAGGAGTTGGGGCGAAGGTGGAACGACTGTTACCAGTCACAGGATTTCTTTTTGGAGCGATGAAAATGTTCTGGAATTAGGTAATGGTGATGGTTGCGCAACTATGAACACACTAAAACACTAAATTGTACACTTTATTTCTGAGCACTGAGACACATGTTTAAGAGTTGTATAAATTGTGCACTTTAAAGGGGTGAATTGTGTGATATGTGAATTATATCTCAATAAAGCTTTTTTAAAAAAAACAGTTGGGTGGCACTGCACTCATTTGAAGGCTTGCTTGGGGCTGAAGCATCTGCTTCCAAGTGTGCCTCTCACATGGCCGTTGGCAGATGGCTTCAATTCCTTATCACCTTGGCCTCTTTGCAGGGCTGCTGAGTATTCTCGTGACGTGTCAACTGGCTTCCCCTGAGCGAGAGAGAGCAAACAGGAAAGCACAGTGCTTTTTATGACTTAATCTCAGAAGTTACCTCACTCCCACCACATTTTATTTGCTAGAAGCAAGGGACTAAGTGACACTGAAGGGGAGAGGGGACAATGTCCGCCATTAAAAGGGACAAGTTTTGAAGACTCTGTGCACATCTTTAAACCACCACAGCTTCTGATGCTGCTCAATTATGTAGAGTGACTGCTGTAATCTCTGATTTCCCGTCTCTCTCTTCTATTCCTAGTTTATTTTTTTTAAGATTTTATTTATTTATTTTTTTTTACAGAGAGGAGAAGGGAGGGAGAAAGAGTGGGAGAAATAGCAATATATGGTTGCTCCTCACATGGCCCTCACTGGGGACCTGGCCCGCAACCCAGGCATGTGCCCTGACTGGGAATCGAACCGGAACCCTTTGGTTCCCAGCCCGCTCAATCCACTGAGCTACACCAGCCAGGGGGCCCTAGTTTATTTTTATTTTTTTTTTTAAGATGTTATTTATTTTTAGAGAGGGGAAGGGAAGGAGAAAGGGAGAGAAACATCAATGTATGGTTGCCTCTCACGTGACCCCCACTGGGGACCTGGCCCACACGCTAGGCATGTGCCCTGGTCTGGGAATCAAACCGGCAACCCTTTGGTTCACAGGCTGGCACTCAATCCACTGAGCCATACCAGCCAGGGCTTCTAGTCCTAGTTTAATGAGCTGTTAAATTGAATCTAATGTGTTTCTTCCTGTCTACCATGTCTCGTTTTAGACACAGTTGGGTCTGTGTTTATTCCCTTAGGCCTAGGGCTGGGCTTTGTTTATACCAGGTGTGCTAGGGGCTGGACTTCTCCCTGGAAATCCTGTACCCACAGATTCCTACTCCTTAGCCCTGGCATCTCCTTCCAGATGCCAGATTCCATCTGCCCTGTTGAGTTTTCTCTCCTGGTCTGCAGCGGGGGCTGCCTCAGACAAATAGGTGGGTAAGTTCCCACGTGTGGCAGCCATCGGCATCCGCAGCAGCACCAGAGTGGCTACCACTGTCTTCTGGGCAGCCCCCAACCAGTGACTGTGCTCAGTCAGGGCACCAGGGCCTGACCATTTCTGCCCAACTGCAACTTCGGAAGGGCAACCTTTGCACCTGAATTCCCTGTTCGCGCTGAGATTTTCTCAGAGAAGCACTGCAGTGTGAGGCCCTTTTCACCCAGCCCTCCTTCCCTTCTCCTCTGTCCTCACAGATGTCAGATCTGCAACGGAGTTTGAAGGCTTTCCCTGCCCACGCCTGTTTTCTCCCTCTTTATCTTTCACAGGCATTTCCCCCAATAAATCTCTTGCACTCCTAACTTAGTCTCGGTTGTGGCTTCCTAGAGGACCCAACTGATGCCAGCCCTGGCTCCTCTGGGCTGCCAGACCCCAGGGGATGAGTTTTCTTTTTATCCAAGTCTTGAGCATGCTCTGTTGCCCTTCCCTTCCTCTCTCTCTCTGTCCAGGGTCTTGTTCTGTGCCTGGCACATAGTAAACACTCGGTAACTATTTGTTTTTGAATGAATACAGAGTGTTCTGGAGCTGGGCACTGTCCGCACCATTCTCCTGGCACAGAGAGCTGCAGAGAGCCTTCTGGTGGGGTGGGGAGGGCCAGCTCCAAGGGGCACAGGGAGGGCACCCTTCGGGCAGGCAGTGGAAAGGAAGGCCCTTTGGTAGGGACTCTGGGGTCGGGGGAGCCAAGAATCTTCCGGGACCAGGGAAGGCCCTCCCCACACTCCAGGGCAAGGCTGGCCTGGCTTCCTCCGATCCACCCTGTGACTCCTGGCAAATCAATCTTCTTCTAGGGCCCTTCCGTCCATCTCAACAGTGGGATGAAAAGCCCTGCCCTGCCTATTTGCCCAGGAGGGGCAGGGGCTGTGAGCACCGGATGAAGTCACGGCTGGGGCAATGTGCACGGGAAAGGGCCTGAGGTCAGGGTGTGGGGGTGAGAGCAGACGGAGAAAGAAGGAAGAGAGAAGCATTAGGAGAGGCAGATCCACACACGGACACAAAGAACAGAAAGAAATATGGGAGATAAACGGAACGAATGAGGGAGAGAACCAAAAGACACCAAGAAACAGAAAGAGGAAAATGGAGAGAGGGCGAGAAGACGAGAGAGGGTGGGAGAAAAATTAAGGAGGGAGAGAGAATAAAATGGAGGGACCGTGAGAGTGAAAGAGAAAGACAAGAGAGAAACGGAGAGAGAAAAGAAGGTGCAGAGTTAGAGAGAGAGGTAGAGAGAGTAGGGATGGAGGAGACAGAAAATGAGGAGAATCAGAATCAGAGAGGAAAAGAGAGTAAGAGTCAGAGGGAGATGAGAGAAGCCAAAAGGAGGCCCGGGGTGATGGGGACTGATGGAGGGAGACAGGGATGAGCAATCAGGCAGGGAGGGAGGAGGAAACAGCTTCTCCCATGGACTTGCACCCATAACTCCCTCCTGGCACCCCCTGCCCTACTCCAGTCGGGGGGCGGGGACCCAGAGTAAAGTGTTGCCCCCTTCTGTCTGCAGGGCTCAGCCTGCTGTGTCCTGTCCTGCTGGCTTGGCTCCCATCATCCTCTGCTGCAAGGCCTTTGCAGGGCATCTGGTGGAAGGCAGGGCCCCAGAGTCTGCTCTGTAGGCTGGCTGACGTGGCTGCCGGGTGGAATCTGAAGGGAAAACCCAGGGACACCCTCCCTGCAGGCCTGGGCAGGACCCAGCCTGCCTCCTTTCGGGGTCCAGACAGGAAGAAACCTCAAAAGTCAACTTCACTGTACCCCTCACTGAACAGAGGAGGAAACTGAAGCCCAGAGAGGTGCAGGGCCAAGCCGGAAGTCACACAGCCAAGCAGTGGTCTAGCAGGACTAGCTGTCATGGAGGCAGATGTTGTGGCCCGAAAACTTGGGACTTGCTTTCTCTGGGTAAATTGCTTTCTGTCCAGGGGTGTCCTGAGGCTTTAGTGACAGTGTTTCGGGTGATCGTCACTGTGCTGAGAGTCTTTCCGAACATCTACGAAGTGACTACTATAATCATGCCCATCATACAGATAAGGAAACTGAGGCTCAGGGAAGTTACGACTTCTAACCCTAAGGTCACACAAGCTAGGTCTGTCTGACCTTGAAAGTCGGGTCCCTGCCGTGGCACCTCCCAGCTCGCCTGTGTGATGTGCAGGGAAGGGCTCTATAATATGGAAAACGGGGACAGAGGTGGGCTCCTACAGTTGGGGGAAGTTACCAGAATGATCATTCTTCCCAGAGGGACCCACCTTTGTTCTGTTCTGTCCTGCCTTTGGGAACCAGGACCCCCTACCCTTCCCAATACCACTTGCTCTACTCCACACCCCCTTTCCCAGCCTCTGGAAAGAAGGAGCTTGGCTCCTAGGAGACCCCCACCCTCTCTCACTTCTCTTTACTACCCCCAGCAATGACCTTTTGGGCCACAGGTCCAGGCTGGTTCTGGAGCCACAGAGATGGGCCTGTGTATTCTGCAGCCCCTCCCCCTCCTCTGAACAATGAGCTCCCCTTCCCTAGCTCTGCCCCTGGCTGGGCCTCACTGGGTGCACCCTTCTGGGAGAGACTTGGATGAAGATTGGTGGGGAGAATTTGTGAGAGCAGCAGACCTACGGGCAGATGGACAGACAGGTCAGTGTCCCAGCCAGCCCTGACATCCCAGCAAAGCCCCTCAAGAGCTGCACTCCCAGCCTCTAACCCTTTCCCAGCTGGGGCCTGTCACCTGAGGTTTCCAAACCCTCATTAAGCCTCAGTTTCCTCATCTGTACTATGGGTGGAAGCACGCCAGCTTCTTCAGATGGTTGGATGCTGAGCAATACATTGGCTCTGGGACATAGAAACATGTGCAGGGTATAGCCCCTTCCTGACCGATGAACCACCTCTGTCTCTTGGGGGACACGATGCCTGCTATGTCCCCAAGGCAGCCATAGTCCAGGGATGGAAGTGCAAGGAGGCTGCAGATTTAGCCTCCTTGGCCACCCTCTGCTCCTCTGGGGGCCAGAGTCCTTTCAAGTCCAGAGCATCAGCTTTGCCCCATGCTGCTCTCAAGGCCGGCTCTGGCTGGGTCTCCAGCCACTGTCAGTCAGACCGGGAGCTAGGCCTGTGCTTGGAGTCCCAGGAAGTGGGGAGCCCTGGGACACTGTCCCCTGGGAATGCCAAGGGCCGTTCTAAGAACCAGCACCTGGTGGGGAGCACTCTAGGTGGCCAGGGCATAGCTGCCCCCTTTCCCCAAAGCCTCCCCTTCCCAGAAGTTGGGGGAGGGTGGACACAGAGCCTCATTCCTGCCCTCACCTCTTTTACCTAACTGTGGCCAAGGCCAATGGCGCCCTGCCAGCTTCATGGAGGTGGGGTACGTGGCAGCCACTACTGGGGAAGGGAGATGAGGACTCGTTCTAGGAGCCTCCTCTGCACCCCTGAGCCATCTTCCCTCCCTGGGGAGATAGAGAACTCTGCCCACTCCCCATCCCCAAGGCCCAAGGCTTTGGCTCCCACAGTCCCCACCTAGGCGGGGCGGCAGCAGGTGACAGGATGGGGATGAGAAAAGCAGGGTGAGTGGGGGCGTGGACCTCGGCAAGTGCACGCTCGGCCAATCAGTGTCCTGCCCAGCCGGTGGATTCAGTTACAAGCTTGTGATCACCCCACACTCCAGCCTCCTTCCTACTCCTCCCAAAGCGCCATTCATTGGCCCTGCTGCACTGGGTCTGCTGGGCACCGTTCCGCTCAGCTTCTGAGCTGCTGTCTCATGGGCTGTCAGGGATGGGAGTCCTGTCCTGGGTCCTTTGCCTGATGAGGATGGGCCAGGGTGGAATGGGGATTCTGGAAGTGCTATTGGGGGTGCTGAGCCTCCTGAGGGCTACTCTGGGGGGCTCTTCTGCTGTCCACTGGGACAACACCTCCTGTCACTTGGCCAGCCACACCCCTGGTGGCCCCTTGGGGTCCCTAAGCTTCCTGGGCACAGACGCCCAGGGACTGGCCCTGTTCCATGCCCTCTGGGATGGGCACGGGAGGCTGCAGGCATGTAGCCGGCAGGATGAGCCAGAACTCACTGCAGCTTTCAGTGCCCTCTGCACTGGTGAGATCACCCAGGGCTTCTTCATCCACACCCCTGGACCTGAGCTGCAGAGAGCCCTGGCCACCCTCCAGAGACGGTGGGGGGCCTGCCGACCGTCTGAGGAGAGTGCAGCGGGAGCGAGGGAGAAGCGAGCGGCAGGGCAGAGTGGAACACCTGGCATGGCGCACCAGCGGGGGAAGAGAGGCTGGACCGTGCCTGGCACGCTGTGGTGCGGAGTCGGCGACTCCGCCGGGAACTCTACGGAGCTGGGTGAGCCAAGGGGGCGTGGGCTTGGTGGCTGAGGTGGGGGAAGCTCAGCCTTTCACCTCGGCCTCCACTCTCCTAGGCTGTGTGTCCTTGGGGGCAGGAGGCGGGGAAGGGAAGTGACTTAACCACTGTGAACTTCAATGCCCTTATCTGTAAAATGAGGGTGACCATAACCCTCATCATGGGATGTTCCGATGAGGTCATAGATGGAAAAGGTCCTGCTCACACCTGGGAGTCCCCATTAGTCACCATCCGAGGGAGAGGGCAGGCTGGAGTGGATCTGGGGTCAGCTGAGCCAAAAACCCGTTTCCTAAAAGGAGGATTTCTGAGCACGGAGTGCCCAGTGGAGCGGAGGATGAGACCCAAAGCCCGGGGTTCAAATGCCAGTTTAGCACATCCATGCTCTCTGACCCTCAGTTTCCTCACCCGGAGAGTGGAAGTGACACCTTTCCTGCAGGGCTGCCATGAGCTTGGGTGTGGGGCGTGCCGGGCACGTGGGAAAGGTTCCGTAGAAGGTGCTGTTGCTCAGATGGTGAAAAACACATGGCTGTTTGTGCAGTCTTGGCACAGCTGTCTGCGCGTATGTGCGGGGGTTTGGGGAGGACTTGGCACCTGAGCCGGAGCAGCTTGGCGTCCTGACAGCACTTTGGCAAGCCAGCAAGAAAGGTTCCACCCGCCTGTTTGTCATTCCATTCCACACACATTCATGGCCTCATAGTTGTGTCTGGGCGTGAGCTTGGGTCTGCCTCCAGATTCTTCCCAGGAAGATCTTTCTGTGGGCAAGGGCTCCTGGGTAGGCTGCCCTGCATTTTAAATTGCCCAGCAGAGGCTATGCCTGGGTTCACTCCTTCAGCTTTGAAACTGTGAGTCCCACAGAAGCTGAGTGAGTGGCCTGAGGCCGCCCACGCCTGGGGTGAGAGCCAGGCCTCTGCTCCCGACATCAGTTGGGCATAGCTGGTGTGGTACCCAGGACCCTGCTGAGCTGGTGCCCCCTCTGCTCCCTGCAGGGGTCTTCTGGGGCCCTGATCTCTGCTGTCGGGAGCACGACCGCTGCCCACAGACCATCTCGCCTTTCCAGTACGACTATGGCATCCGAAACTACCGATTCCACACCATCTCCCACTGTGACTGTGATGCCAGGTTGGCAGGGGGCAGGGGGCGCAGGGGTGGGGCAGAGCTACGCAGTTCCTGGGTGCAGAGACTTGGATTCATGCGAATCTTAAAGGATCAGACAGGCTGGAACCCACTGTGCAGGTGGAAAAGCTGAGGCCTGAGTGGAGGAGGAACTGTTGGACCCCAAACCACCTGGCTGGTAGTGGCCGGGTGGGTTTGGGGAGGAGCCAGGTGGCTCTCAGTGGTCCAAGGACCTGAGAGCTGGCTCTGGGGCAGGTTCCAGCAATGCCTGCAGAAGCAGCGGGACTCCATCTCGGATATCGTGGGCGTGGCTTTCTTCAATGTGCTGGAGATCCCCTGCTTTGTGCTGGAGGAGCAGGAGGCGTGTGTGGCGTGGCACTGGTGGGGCGGGTACGTAGCTGCCCACTTTGAGCCCTTTCCCAGGGAGGGAAGCTGTATGTCTGTCCTCCAGGGAATGATGCCTCATCCTCTCTGTCCTCTCCTCAGGGCGGGTCCAGGATGTAGCCCCTCCTTGGATGCCCCACACCACCCAGTGGGATGAGGGGTGGGGCTGGCAGAGCCTTGGTCCCCATGGAGTTGAACCCAGGAGGCTTATTGAAGGGAGGATTCTGGGTTACCAATTGCCATCAATTGCCACCTCCTAGGTGTAGAAAGTATGGCTCCATACCCCTCGCCCGCCTCCAGCCTAAGACCCTCTACAATGCCTCCTGGAGCTTCCCAGCCATCCCTCTGACTCCTAACCCCCAGAGTCCAGCCCCCAGCAAGTCACGACAGAAGCAGCACCTTCAGAAGTGGCCACCACAGCAAGAGGGGTCCCAGAACCCCAGCAAAGACAATGCCACAGCCCTCCAGGCCACCATGGCCTCCCCTAGGCCTGATATGGCTCCCACAGCCCGGCTGGAGAACACCCATTCAGGCCTTCAGGGGCCACAGGGTGCCCTAAAACCCCAGGGTGAGCTCAGAACCTAGCCGTGGGGGTTCCTGATGTGAGGAGGTGTCCCTGCCTCTGTGCATGTGTGGGGGCCCCATGTTACTTCCTTTCTTGCTCCAAACTCTTTCCAGGATCTCCCAACTTCTCCCATCAGACCACGCTGCAGCAGAGGGATTTTCGTAAGCTCCAGACTTGACGATGCCTCTCCCCTCTGAGCCCCCACCATAGCTCCTCTTACCTCAGCTGGCAATGTCCCAACGCCCTGGGGCCCTCGGGCACTGGTTCTGCAGACTGTACCCCTCTGTCTAAGCTTTACTTTCACGAATAAACTTCACTGTCATTTGGTTCCTCAAAGGCAGCTTGCTCTCTCCCACCTCTGGGCCTTTGCACATGCTGTGCCTCTGTTTGGGGCACTCTCCTCTCCTCTTTTTCTCTCCAGCCTCTGCTTAGCAGCCTCTGCCTCCAGGAAGCCTTTTCTGACTGCCCGCAGCACTCTGGACTTCCACCACTGTAGCGCTGCTATGGCATTATAAACGTGCGTGGCATTATAAGGTCACGAAGGCACGAGATGGAGGGAGCCTGTGTGTGTGTGACGGAGTCCATGTGCTGGTGTTTCTTCTGGGTGGCAGTGGGTATCAGTGGGGCTTCCCTGAGGGACTGGGCTCCCCTCACCACCACACCACCCCCAGGAACCCGCCAGGCCTGCCGAGGCTTCCGCCACCTGGACCAGTGTGAACACCAGATCAGGCCCCAGGAGACCAAGTTTCAACTGCTCAATAGCGCCCCAGAGCCCCTTTTCCCCTGCAATTACACACGCCGGTGAGGCCTGCTTGGACCCTTGGGGGTGGCCACCTGCTGCCAGGCACTGGGAGGGAGCAGTGGCTGGCAAGGCCTTGCCCCAGCGTAAGCCTGCCTCTGCCCTCAGACTAGCACGATTCCTGAGGCACCACAGACCACCCACAGGCGCCAACATGCTTTTGGACCTGCTGGGCACCTCCTGCTTCAAGCTGGCCCCTCCACTGGACTGTGCTGAGAGCAAAGAGTAAGTGACAGCCGAGCCATGAGGGATGGACGGTTTTCCCAAGGGGGTGGGTTGTCTCTACCCACCTCTGTTTTCCGGGGCCAAGCTGGTGGAGGCAGGGGGCAGGGACCTCCGAGCGCCATTGTCACCTCCCCTGGTGCCTGGCTTCAGCTCTGCCATTGCTCCGTGTGGGTTGCATCTTGACTCTGTCATTTACTTCCTATGTGGCCTGGCAAGTTGAGTCCCCTCTCCACACCTCTATTTTCTTACTTTCAAAATGGCTGTAGAAGCCAAGGAAATGGTGTGTTCGATGCCCACCACCTAAGGCCTGAGGGCATGTAGTAACATGCTTGCTTAACTCAAAATCCCATTTCAGTTCTGGTTCTCAAAGCCAGCCCCTTGTTACTTTCCTCATTTCACAGGTGAGGAAATGGGCCCAGAGTGGCCCAGGTTTATGCAGCCAGTCAGTGGCCGAACCCAGGCCTGTGGGTGCTGCCCGGGTTTATTCTGCCCCCTTCTGGTATAGCCAACCCTCCCTGGCTCCAGCGCTGCCCCTCTGCGCCTCCGTTCCTGTATCTGCACAGTAGGGTGGGACCCTCGGCAGCCGTGACCGCCTGCCCCACTTTTCTCTCCCCGCAGTTGTTCCAAGGGCCCTAGGGCCATCAAGGTGTCAGCTCGGCACTTGCAGCGACTTCAGCAGAGGAGACTCTGGGGTACGGGCAGAGATGAAGGGCAGGCATGGCCTTCAAAGCACCAGAGGACCCCCATGTCATTCTATGACCGGTGCCTGCAACTGACCCAGGCAGCCTGAGGACCCAAAGAGCAGCAGAAATCCTGGAACCAGTGACCTCAGTTCCAGCTTTCATGGGCACCAGACTGGACCTTGCTCCTGGCTTTGCTAGGCCCTGGGGGTCTCAGCCTCCTCTCTACGGGTTACACTGAAGCCTGGCACAGGCTCTTGTGACAGACAAGAGGCTGGATTGGGAAGAGGGGCCCAAGGCCCAAATGCTGGACCACGTCTCCTGCTGTGCTGGGTGATCTTGGGCTGGTGATACAACCCTTCTGTGCTTGGACATGGTATTCAGGAGGCTCATGCCTATGCCCGGGGCTTGGACCTTTCCAGGGAAGGAACTTCACTGCGGGTAGGAATGGGCAGAGGGCAACTAATGCAGCAGCCTCAGGAGACACTAGGAGAAGGCGCACAGAAGCTCATGTTGCAACGTGAATCCACGTCTCAAAGTCCTGCCCAGGGGCGCCTGAGTGCCTGCCTGCTGAGGCCTGAGGCAGCAGGTAGGGAATGAAGGACGCTGCAGAAGTGCCGTGTCAGAACCAAAGATGGGGTGCACTGGAGAGGGACTTCCCAGCCCCTCCCCCTGGGGGACCCCTTCTCTTAATAGCTGCCGTGCCCTTCCTGGCCCAGCTCTGGTCCATTATTTCTGCCCTAAACCTTAATTCAAATCTCCCCTGTGCCCTTGATCAAAGGACCTCCTTCTCCAACTCTGAGTCTTTTCTTCTCCTCCTTTAAAAAGACCAGTATAAACAGGACCTACCTCATAGTGCCGTTGAGGGTTAAGTGAACCAACGCTTAGGACCTAATGAATATTCCCTCCCTCGGACACTGCCAAACCACGCTCACGGAACTTCCTGGAGGCCTCAGTTTGCTCCCTGTGAAATGGGGCTAAGGATGGCACTGAGCTCCACACCGCAGCTCAGGGTTGTGCAGATGAAAGGAGATGGCGTGCGTAATGTATACAGCTGGTGCCTGGTAATCGTCAGATCTGTTGTCCTTCACATTAGCCCCTTTCTCTGACTGCCCCACCCCCAGAGTGCTAACAAGTCAAGAAGGAGTCAGGAGTGAGGCTAGAGAATTTAATTCCTAATCAGTGACCTCTAGAATTGCCCTACCCCCCCATCCCAGATGGGGGTCTAGATAGGGCTTTGCTGATTGTCACAGTTGAGGTGTCAGGATTGATTTGAGGGAACCCCAGTTGGCCACTCCTGGCCAGGACAGAGTGACAGGTGTGGATAAAGCTGGAGCAGCAGCAGGAGGGAGGCAGATAGTTTTGCAGAAGGTTGGGGCAGGGTGGGAGCCACCTGAATCCCCCAGCCCACCCTGCTTTCAGAGCCCCAGGCCCCCTTCCTCCAACTTCTGCCGGCCCTGGGGGCTGGGTGTCAGGCTGTCTGGGGTCAGGGCCTCCTGATCAGGTCCCCAGGAGCCCCCGCCTCCAGGGTCTACAGTCTCCAGGCGCAAGGCAGGCAGCAGGCCTAGGCTCCGAGGCACAGATGGTGGGAAGGCCCAGGGGTCAGGCAGCCCAGAAGGCCCCTCCTCACTGCTGCCCTGGCTGCCTCCATCATTGCCCCTGTGGGGGGCCACACAGGGCAGACGCCGGCTCTGGGGCGAGGGGCTCCGGCTGGTGCCTCGGCGTTCACGGGAAGAGGGTCTTAAGGCCAGGCCGGGGAAGCGGGCCAAGCCTGGGCTGCGACTGCGGTGCCGCTTGGACTTGCCGGGGCTGGGGCTTCGGGACTTGGGTGCGAGCAGCTCCAGGGTGCTGTCATCCTCATCCTCCGAGCTGGTACCTGAGCTGTCCGTGCTGCTGGCCAACTCCGAGGTAGGCAGCGAGATCTGGGCGGGAAGGTTGGTCACTGGAGCGCTCCGACCCCCAACTGGCCCCTGAGGCCTCTTGGAACCACTCCAGAACTCCTCCTTGACCAACCCAGGGAGGTCAGGCTACTTGTAGGGGGCCACGGAGAAGAACGTAGGGGCTGCAGCATTTGAACAGGACCTTTGGCACCCCTGACCCTGCATCTGGCCGACTCACCTGGAAGGGCTCCGTGACTCCAATGAGGATGCTGTGGGTGTGGCTGTAATAGCCCAGGATGAAGTCTCCATGGCCCTTGGGCAACGACTCCTCACTGAACGTCACCTGGCGGGCCCAGGGTAGAAGCCCAGGCTGGGGTCAGGGACAGCCACAGAACCCCCCGAAGGCAGTGGGGACCTCCTCCCCTTCCCCCCTGAGTACCTGGTAGATGTTCCTGTCCACATCCTCATGTTTGGCCCAGACATAAGCCACGTAGTCCTTGCAATGACGGAAACCCACCTGTGGTGAGAGGAATCACAGCTTTCACGCCTATGGCCTGACCCCAGCAGCTTCCCTGTGGGGCATCAAACTCTGGAGAAGCCACGATCCCACCTGGGTACCCAGTTGCTCCTCCAGGTCCTTCCTTCCCCAAGTCACTGACCCACCCCGCCCTTCTCACCCGGTACAAGCCGATCCAGTCCCAGGAGCTACGGGCGAACACAGTTTCCATGCGGTACCTCACCACAGCCTGCTCTGGCCTCACCCACTCGTCTGCCACTTCCAGCCGCACCAGCGGTGTGTCGTCCCTGAAGGCAAACTGCCCAGGGGCAGGAGGCAACATCAGCAGAGACCCTCTCGTATCCCATGCACCCTTGGGCTTGAGTCAGCATAAAGGGGCTGAGATAAGGGCCTTTGAAGCTACAGTAGAGACAGGGAAACTGAGGCAGAACAGGTCTAGGATAAATGTCAAGCTTCCTGCCTCCTAACTGAGGGCTCTTTCTGCTCATTGCCTCCTTAAGGATTGAATGAGAACACAGCTTTGAAGTTAGTAGACCATGGGTTTGGCCCTGGCTCTGTCACTGACAGGCTGCATGACCCTTTGTGATTTTTTTTTGTTTTTAAGAATTTGTTTATTTATTTTTAGAGAGAGGGGAAGAGAGGGAGAAAGAGAGGGAGAGAAACATCAATGTGTGTTTGCCTCTTGCATGCCTCCCATGGGGGACCTGGCCCGCAACCCAGGCATGTGCCCTGACTGGGAATCGACTGGCAACCCTTTGGTTCGCAGGCTGCGCTCAATCCACTGAGCCACACTAGACAGGGCCCTTGGTGAGTTTTTAACCTCTTCGAATGCCAGAACTTTTGTCTGTAAATTTGGATGATCTTACTTAATTCCTTTTTTGTTTTTTAGATTTTATTTATTTATTTTTAGAGAGGGAGGAAGGGAAGGACAAAGAGAGGGAGAGAAACATCAATGTGTGAGAGAAACATCAATCGGTTGCCTCTCGCATGCCCTCAGCCCAGACATGTGTCCTGAGTGGGAATCAAACCAGTGGCCTTTCGGTTTGCAGACCACTGCTCAATCCACTGAGCCACACCAGTCAAAGCTGATCTTATTGAACTCTTTGGACTGTTCAGCAGATTCAGTGAAATAGTTTGTAAAGCATCTCATAAACTTCCCAGTACACAGTAGGTATGCAATTACTGATTTGCCTTCATGCTATTAAGGGAGACATGATGTACTAAATATTCTGGGGCAAGCTGCATACCCCTGAGTGGGCAAGAAGAGCCCTGGGTAAAAGCCTGGAGGCCTCAGTTCATTTCTAGGCTCTGCTACTAATTTGCTCTGTGACCTCAGGTAAGCCCTTAGCCAACCCGTGACTCAGCTTCCCCGTGTGTATAAAGAGGTAACTATGACCTTGTCATCAGTCCATAAAGACAATTTATAACCACGAGTACCCTTCTTCCAGGGTCACCCACACGGGTGGGGTTGCTGGGGGTGCAGGTGGCTCGGAGACTGGCTCCACCTCTGTCCCTCAGAGGACTCAGGTAGTACCAGCCTGAGGCTTTTGTCTGCTCCCTATTTATCTGGTGTCAGGTTTCCCTCCCTCAGCTTTGAAACCAAACTGCTCCAGAAAAAAAATAGCACGCCCTCTCACTGCTTCTAGGTTCCTAATAGCCAGTCTAGCTGGGGTGGGCAATTTGAAATGCCCTCCAGGGCCTTGCAGGGTCAAAACTCCCACTAACCCCTATTTGGATCGTGTTGCTTTGAGTAAGAGACTTAAGTGTTCTGAGCCTCAGCTTTCCTCACCAGTAAACCTGGGAGGAGAATGTGGACATCTCCCCCGACTAAGGCGTTCAGAGGGACAACTTACGTGAAGTGCCCCACACAGGGCCTCAAGTGTAGTAGGTGCTCAGCAGGTGCTGTTTTACAAGGGACAGAGTCCTGGCTGAGGAGGGAGGGTCAGGGAAGGGTACCCAAAAGGAGTGGTTTTCAAGGCGAGGGTTAGCCCTCATACCCGAGCATTTTACCAAAGGTCACGGGAGGCCAGACACAGGCATATTTCCTTTCCCACGTGACAAAGTCACCAAGGAAAACTTTCTCTGGCCTGCTGTGCTCCGTCTTATCAGATCAAGGGAATCGGAGAGCCAAGCGCTGGGTTTCAGGGCTGGAGAGACGGAATCTCCCCTGCTCCACCCCTGCGCCTGTGCAGGACTTGGGGCACCTGCCTACCCCACAAGGGGCCTCGATTAAACAGAGTGGGACTACGTAGTCTCTCACGTCCAGTCTGACGTTCTTGTGTTTCCCCTTCTTTAGTTTGGCAACTAGGGACCTCGATCCTAAACCCAATGCTAAGTAACTACTTAGAGTTTAGCTTTGTATTTTTTGCATCTCTTCTCCTTCTTCCCATCACTACCTTGTTCTTATAGTGACTGGCATGTGGTATGATGGTAAATAAATAATAAATGAATATGAATGAATGCTGCATGGGGTTTGAGTAAACCTTTTTTTTCTGGTCTTATGATATATGTGAATTTTAACATAAGCTGCCCTAAGCCTTTCTCGGAAGAAGGGAGTTTGAGATAAGTAGAAAAGGCATGAGCTCCGGAATCAGCTGAGCCTGGGTTCGATTCCTAACTTTTCCCTTTACCAGCTGCGTGGCCCTGGGCAAGTGATGCTGTGTCTCTGAGCCTCAGTCTCCTCACCTGAAAATGGCGATCATAAGCCACTCCCACTCTGCTATGACAGATGGGTACTGCTAAGGGCAGGTGAAAGGGGTGGGCTGCAGAATGCTGAGCTGGGCTTGGGGATGTCACGGGAAGAGGGCGAGGCCAGGACTCACGTGCAGGACAAACAGGGCAGCCACAGGCTTGTGGTCACTGACTGTGTATTCCATGTGGCTGCGGTAGCTGTGCTGGGTCACCTGGAGCCGGCAGCTCTCCTGTCCCGAGGGGCTGCGACCTCCACGCGGAGCCTTGACCTTCCACAGGATACGGTCTGTCCAGGCCGGCTTCCGCTTCTTGGCACTGTGTTGGGCAGGCATAGCCCGAATTTCAGGGGCAGTGGATCAAGGCACAGCCCCCAGCCCCTCTTCCCTGACTCCTTTATCTAGAAGACCTCAGCCCACATCCCCACCTCATGGCAGTGCTGTGCTCACCTGGTGTCATATTTGTTAGTACCCACGTCAAACTTGAAGGTGGGCGCAAAGTTGAGGGGCCCCTCCTGGAAGCCCTTCAGGATGGGCCAGGTGTTCTTGGCCATGTTGAGCTGTGAGGGACCAGAAAGGCAGAATTGGACAACAGCTTGGGCAGGAGAGGTGAGGGCAAGGACCATCGCCTAGGGCACAGGTGTGTCCTGAGGCACACTCAGTGTGCTTGGGGTTTGGGGTGCAGCCGGGGGTTCTGCACCTGGTCCTTCTCCCAGAGCTGGTTGAGCTGGTTGTTGTCAATGGCAAACTTGACAAAGTGCAGGTCGTAGCTCTCGATTCGGAAGTTTAGGTCCCCGAACCAGAACACGAGGCTGTTTGGGGTGGAGGTCAGTGGGGTCCTTGGGGTGGAAGAGCCCAAACCAGATTCTTCCCCACCCTCATCCAACCCGACAACACTGAATGTCCCTAGCGATCATGGTGGCTGGGTGGCCGCAGAGCTTCCAGCCCGCCAAGGAGAAACAGTGAGGTGCAGATCCAGAGGAAAGTTACCGCAGGTTCGGAACCTCAGTAAGGTCCTGCTCCTCAACAAAGCTCCATCCTGCAGGCTCTGCCCCCATCAAACTCACCCAGCATCCCCGTTCCTAGATATAGTTTGGGTGGTGACCCACCTCCATAGGCCCCGCCTTTCCCCACAAGGTCCACCCAGATAGTATCAAGTCCCTTCTTGCAAGTTAGCGGACGCTCGCCTCTGAGGCCCACCCCTCCTTCACTAGCCACGCCCAAGCTCCATTTGGCCCCGCCCTCGCCCGTACTCGTGATCCAGGATGCCTTGCGCCCCTGGCCCTTGGAACTGCTGGAGGCTGAGGATGGTCTGGAAGTTGTCCTTGCGCTGCTCCGCCTTGTCCATGTGTGCTGGCAGGTGGCAGTTCAAGAAGCAGAGCATGTGTCCGAAGGCCGCCAGTCTCACACTCACTCCACCCTTGTTGCCCTTGAGAAGCAAGATTGGGCGGGTCATGGGCAGGGTCCAGGCAAGTAGGTGAGACAATTGGGCAGGGCATACAGAGGGGCGGAGACAGCCAGCCCTTGGAGGTGGCTTGGAGAGGGGTGGGGTCTAGAGAAAGACGCAGAACACTGGGAACCCCCACCCCCCGCCCCGGCAAAGACAGAAAGGGGGCGGGGTCTAGAAAATTGAGTAAGGTGGTGGGCGGGGCTGGGGAGAGGCGGGCCTCAGAGTAGGGGGTGGAGCGCAGGAAGGAGATCTTGGCAGTGCAAGGGGTCTGGGGACTAATACACGGGCCCCTTAGGACTGTGTCCTTTCCGACCACTTCCTCGCTTACCCAATAGCCACCCAGACCGGTGCGCGTGCAATCGGTCTGCACGTCCCTCAGGAAAGGCAGGTGGTAGTACTTGGCGAACAGCAGCAGAATGACGCCCTGCATCCTTACCGTACTCACCTGCGGTGGGAGGCGACTGGCTGAGGTACAGGGCACAACCCCCAGCTTCTCCGCCCTTGCCCTTTCCCGTCTTTAGAGCCTGCTCCTCCAGCCTTCCTGGTCACGGACCCCGGACCAGAGGCCCGGCGGACCCCACAGTGAGTCAAGGCAGATGTAGAGCCAGGAATCCAGGGGTCTCCGCCCATCCAGAGGGTGAGGGAGCCGTTACCAGCACGAAGTTGGAAGGCGCGAGTGCATCCATGAAAAGCTCGCTCCACTGATCTGTGAAGAGCGCGTCCTTGAGCCTCTTGTTGATCATGGAGTTCACTTCCTGCAACCTGGGGTGTGGGGTCAGGTGGCTGTCAGGTTCGGGGACTCCTTAGAAGCCCCTCCCATGGGCGAGGGTCTGGGAGGCACGAGAGGCTGGGGAGAGGGCCCACGCCCCCTGCCCCCTCACCCTATGGCAATCATGTCTGCTTTGTCACCGTCATCGCCGCCACTGCCCAGGTGGAGGAGGGATGTGACATCGTCAGGGGGCATGGCAGTGCCCACATTCCATGTGACCACAGTGATCCTGGGGGTGCCAGTATAGGAGGGGTAACTGCAGGGCACCATTCCCTCACCCCTGATCTCCCTCCCACAGGGCCCTTTCTGGGGAAATAAACTGAGGCAGGTGTGGGTGCAAACCCTCAGAAGGACCACAGTGGACCCAGTATCCCTCCTTCCAGACTCTCCCAGGGGAGGTCAATTGAGTTAGAGGTGGGCAAGTCCCTTAAGAGGGGATGCTGTCTTCTGAGGGCCCCAGAATGGGCCCAGCACCCCCAAGGACTCTTCCTCAGGGAGGTGAACTAGGGCAGACTAGGGCAAGCCACCCTGGAAGGATGGCTAGTCTCAGAGCTCAAGCCCCAACAATCTTTTCGGGGAGAGGTGGTGGGCAAGGAGAGGCTCACCAGAAGCCGGGGTCACTCTTGCAGGTAGGCTGAGCTGACCAAGAGGAGGAGGATGATGAGGTGGATGTAGGTGGGGAGGTGGTGACTGGCACTGGAATTTCTTGGGGCTGAAGGCTGGGGCTCAGGTGCCCACCAGGCCCTGCACCCTGGGTGCTAGGCCTGGGGAGGGCCATCTCAGGGGCTGGGGGGACACAGGGGGAGCAGTTGGGGGAGCGGTTGGGGGAGCGGTTAGGGGAGCGGTTAGGGGAGCGGCTGGGAGACCGAGGTGGCTTGGGCAGAGGTGGGGGCACAGTCTGGGCTGAGGAAACCCCTGGTCGGAAGGTGGGGGACAGAAGTCCTGGGGAGCGGGCAGCAGGCTCTGGAGGGCCCTGGCCTGTATTTAAGGGCAGTGACTGGGGTGGCTGGGGCAGGACAGGATCCTCAGGGCTGCTGCGGGGGACCTCAGGCCTGGCTCTGAAGGAGGGAGAGGTCCGGGGGTCTGGGGGAGCTTGGATCAAAGATGGGGAGCCCACAGGACTGGATGCCTGAGTCGGAGGCTGGAGATGCCCTTCAGAAGCGGGGAGAGGTCTAGGGGCTGGGGCATCCCTCTGTTTAGCTGGTGTCCGTCCCACAGAGGCCGGGGCTGATGTCATGGATACTGGCGCCAGGGTCTGTTCCTGAGAGGGCGATAGAATCGGACTGGGCATTGGGGAAGAGTTGAAGGGGGGCTGTGGGCGCTGCTCCTCAGATGCCAGGGCCAGGCTTAGGCCTGAAGTGACCAGTGCTGGCTTGGGTCCCACGGAGACAGGTGGTACCTGCTTCTGGTCCCTAGACATTGGAGCCAGCCTGGGCCCCAGAGCCGCTGGAGGCAGCCTGGGTGCAGCTGAGGCAGACATCACCAGCTGCCCCAGGGATGTTGGAGCCAGGACCAAGCCTGAAGTTGCTGGAGGAGGCGTCGGCCCGGCAGAGGCAGACATCACTGACTGGCCCACAGATGTTGGAGCCAGTCTGGAGCTGAGGCGGGCGGGAGCTGTTTTCTGCCCTCCAGGGGTAGACAGCGGAGCCAGGAGGGGTCGAGGAGATGACAAAGCCAGCCTTGGCCCCTCTGAGGAAAGTGGCACAGCAGCACGTGGCCCCATAGGTGCCAGAGCCAGCCTTGGTTCCAAGGGTACGGGGGCTGCATTCTCCTTGGCTGGGAGCTGAAAACTTGAGTCCACCTTGTAGAGGACAAGTTAAAGACACAGGGTAACCCTAACCAGTGGCTTAGGCCCCGACTTCCATATAGACCCCAGAAGACTCCATATACCTAAAAAAAAAGGTGCATCTTTCCAAGGAAGTTCTTCCTGATTTCTTACCTCAATTCATCCTGCTGCAAATCAGCTTCTCTTTTGGGGAAACAGAACACAGAACCTTATCTGCTCTCTCAAGTCTGATACTTCTTTCAGAGACGGGGGGAGCTAAGACCCCCGACTCAAATGAGGCAAAGTGTGAGTCTGAACCTTCCCGACTGGCACCCACTCCCTGGACACCCCTGGAGTGTTGGGTGGCTGGAGCCTGCTTTCCTGGACAAACTCCCTGCATCCCATGTCAAGGGCTACTGACTTGACAGCCCAGATCTGCTCACTCTACACCCGAGGTCTAGCATGTTCAATAACCCCTCTTTCTCCCCAGTTCTCAGGAACCCTCAGACTTCCCCCACCAAACCTTGGTCATAGCCCTCTCTGTCTGCTTCACCCATTCCCAGAGCTCCATGCAGGAGCAAGAGCCTGGGTCTGAGAATGGCCGTGCTAGCTCCAAGCCCAGCTCTGTGTGCCCCTAGGCAAGCACCTCTCCACCCAGGGTCTCTGTTTTCCCGTTTTCCCATCTGTAAAACAAAGGAAACTGGTGAAGGGTCCCTGGCCACACCTGGTTCCCAGGAAACCTTAGTTTCATATTTTCTGCATTTATGCCAGGGTTCCATTTGAGCCCTGTGGAATAGTCCCTCTTCACTAGTCCCAATAGTCCATGCTAACGTTCAGAGCAAGTCCAGGGTTCTGCTGGTTGTGGCATCACCCCTCTCTGTGCCCAGGTTGTACCCTCTTACCCTTTTGACCCTCTCCCCCACCTGTGAGGACAGGTAAGCAGGAAGCCTCCTTTTGTCCAGCAGGTGGAGTAAGGGTCACCCTGCCCAGTAGGGACCACCTTTTCCTTCCTCCTCTGTCTCCCATTTCTGACGCCCCGGTCTCCAGAAGCCAGGATAGTGTCCTTTGCCAGGGAGGGCAGAAGATTTACACTTGCCCTGGGATGGCCCCATCCCTGCCTCCAGAGATTCAGTCTGTCTGCAACCCGTGCCCTTCTCGGTTCAGAGAACCTGAAACTCTGCTTCTACTTCCGTCCCCAAACTCACCTCTTTAGGGATGCATTCTGGGCATCTTCCTTGGCTCCAGGTATCCCACTATGCGCCCCCACCACCTCCACCAACCACCACACCGCCTCCAGCACTAACAACTTAGACATCCCAGATGTCACAGTTTTAGTCTTCAGGGATAAGCCTCCTCATTTTGCATTGTCTCAGAGAGGACAAGCAACTTGCCCAAGGTCACACAGCAAAGCTGGAGCACAGCTGGGTCACTTAGCACTCAGTCCAGTATTCTCCTGCAGGACCCTGGAGATAGCTAACTCCATTTCTCTGCAGGTGTCCCATCATTGCCCCCTCAGGCCCCAAGGTGCCCTGTTCACCCATCCCTGCTCAGTGGACAGAGGAGAGTGCCAGTCCCTCAGCCAGGGTCACCAGGGTGCCTGCAGTGTGTGTGTATGTGGGGTGGGGGGGACTAAGGATCAGGAATGGGAAGGCTAGGTTTTAGGGGTCTTACCTTGGAGGGTGCTCCAGTTTGGAAAACCCCATGGGGCATGGGCAGGGGGCCCAGGCCAGCCAGGTTCCCTGGCCTCCTGCTGCCACTGCTGCTGTGGCCCTCCATGTCTGCAGCCCCTGGCAGCCCGGGCTCCCTCAGGCTCTAGCTCCAGCTCCTCCGCTCCCGGGGACCAGTGATGTCATCAGCCGTTTCAACCTGCTGAGAATTTAAAGGCACAGGCATCCACTTCCCAACCTAGAGGTGGCCAGGGCAAGGTGGCCTATCGCCTGACTCCTGAAGCTGGCACGGTCATGGGAGTGTGGGGAAGTGTGCCCGCTGGCTTGGCCTGAGTTCCACCTGGCAGCATGGAATAAGCTCTGTCTGCACCCCTCTGCCACCCCACCTGCCGGCCTGGTTGGCCCTTGCTCAAGGGAGGGGCATTGACACACCTGAGGGAAAAGTCGAAACAAGTAGCTCAGAGGTCAGCACCTTCTTCAGGGCCTCCAGGACATCTGAGTCCCTACCCTGATCCTGTGACCTTCCTGGTGCCCTGCCATCTCAGGACTTGCCTGGGCCCCCGCCCTTGCCCCATTTCCAGGCCTTGGTGCCTGCTGCCTGCCTGACTCTATCCTTCCCATCCCAGAGCCAGACACACAGGCTCCAACTACTGGAGTCCTTCCCACCTCAGCCTCAGCACTGCCCCTTCTCTGCAGACTCCTCGCTGCCTGCCCTGGGACGCCCACAGCCAGGCCCACCCCAGCCCAGCTCCTCTCAGCTTTCCCGTCTCCCGTACTCAGTGGGTGTGCTTTTGGAGAGGCTACATGTTCAAGGTCACCTACTAAGCTGGGAAAGTCTCCTGCATTTCAATGAGGAAAGGGAGTGTCCTCAGTCACCCAAGACCAGTATGAGCCAACTGGGGGTGTCTGGAAGAAGGGAACTGGGGTGGAAAAGGACCAGCAGTGGAAGAATGAAGTGGCAGGAGGGTCTTTTGGCCAGGACCTATCACAGGCCTTGGCCTCCAACAGGCTCAGGGAGATGATCGTTGAATGGCTGAGTGAACGAGTGACAAGGTTCAGGGATGGCTATGGGCCCTTTGCTTCTTCCTCCTCCCTATTATCATTCTTATCGGCTAAGCAGTTGCTAAAACCCCAATTCCTCCAGAATTGCTGGATTGCCTACAGTGAGCCTACTCAGTTTGGTCAGATAGTGTTCAGTTTTTTGACCAGAGCTCCCTGTTAGGCAACAGTCACCTCTGTATCCTCATAGGCTTGTGTGGTTCCCTACATGAAACTCATGTGGACACATGACTTTCTGTTCCCAGATGGGCTTTTCACCTGTGCTTTTCACCTGTCTCTGGGTCTAGTTTGTGTTTCTGGCCAGCAACTCCATGAAGCTGAAATTGCAGCGAGGGAGACACAGATCACATCAGGGCCCAGGCATAGAAAGGTGTTTGGATGGTGATGGGGGAGGTGATGATAGTGGTGATGGGGGGGGGTGACTAGTGGTGGAGATGATGACGTGTGTCATCATGATGGTGCAAGTGCAGGGCTGACAGTCATGGAGGAGGAGGTGGTGCTGATGATGATGGCACTGGAAGAGGTGATGACAAAGGTGGACGTTGGCGGTGGTGGAGGTAGTAGAATGAAGGGGTGGTAGTAATGGTGATAAGGGTGATAGTAAAAGTGGAGGAGAGATGGGGCAGAAGAGGATGTTATATTGACGGAAGAAGAGGTGGTGGAGGAGCAGGAGGTGAAGGTCGGGTGGTGGTGAGGGAGGAAGTGAGAGTAGACATGGTAGAGGTATGCAGGCCACTAGAGAGAGAAGGGAAACTTGAACGTGGCCTGTCCAGCCCTCTGACTCCTATTTTACAGATGAGATCATGGAGACACCCCTAATAGTACCATGCTTCTGGTGCAATCCGGGTCCCCTGGGACAAGGCCTTAGGCTCAGCCATGGGGGCTGGGACAAGGGCATCAAAGTCCTTTGGAAACCAGGCAAATACCATGCAAATGAGTGTGCAGAGGGCTACGTGGCCCTAGCTGGGCAGCCCAGGATTTTCTGTCCTCTCCTCTCCCTGAGCTCAGACCCTGCAGGCAACTTTGTTTCTGGCCCTGCTATTGACTTACTTGGGAAGTTCACTCAGATTCCCGATTTGTGTAAGGGAGATCAAAACAGCTGATACCTCCTAAGGTCCCTGTGAAGGTTCAACAAGATAGTACATATGGAGTGTTGAGCACGGAACCTGGCACAAGTAAGTTCTCAGTCAGGGTAGCTGCTCTGGAGTTCTCATCATCAACATCATCATCATTATCATCTCTAACGTGCCCATTTGGTGGATGCTGAAACTGAGGCCCAAGGCAGTTGTATCCCTGGTGGGGAGGGGAAGGGACTCTGAGACCCAGACATGGCCTAACCAGGGGAAGGAGGTGGGGGGCGGACCCTGGCTGAGAAGGGAGCGGGGTGAGATCTATATTTGAGCTCCTGGTGTGATGACTAAGGAGGTTGATAACAGGCTCTGGGGCTCAGGGCGGCAGGCCGGGGGCAGCTGCCAGGGAGAACCGCCCCCCTGCTGCAGATAGCTGGCTCCCTCCCTTCCCTCACTGGAGGGGGTGGGGTGTGTACTGAGGCACCGGGTACAGCTTGTCCAGCCCCCTTCTGGAAACTCTTAGTGCTAACCTTCAGGCTGTTTGGGTTGGGAATAGGAAAGGGCAGAGTTGGTGGTTGGCGGATTATCTTGGTTACTCTCCATAGTAACCCTGAAAGGTTGGTAATAAGATGCCCGTGTGATAGAGGAAGAAACTGAGGCCAGTAGGGGACAGAGAATGGGGTTTCCAGGGAGATAGGGGATAATTCCTTCCCACAGAGGTGACCATTGAACCCCTTCTTCGAAGGCGAGGCCACATTGCCAAATCGAAAAGAGGAAACATGCCTTGGGAAGCAGCGGAAGCAGCAGGTGCAAAGGTATGGAATGCGGCAAGTTCTGTCTGTGAAAGGATGCAAAATTTGGACATACGCCCTCATGGCCCTTTGGCTCAGAGTAAATACACCACGAGCAGGTATATATACCTTCCTCTGCCCTCCTCCTCTTCTTCTATCCGCCTCCCAGGCGCTTCTGTGAGTGATAATGGTACAGAAGGGTCTGTCCTCCCTTCAACCCCCTGGTCACCCTGACCCGGGCCCACCATAAGGGAGGTCACACTGTGGCTACTGAGAAAGGGCTGGAGGTGCAGAGGGTCCCACATGTGAGTGTATTGGGGAAGGTGGAAAAAGTAGATGTTTGAGAGAGCTTCCTAGAGGAGAAAAATGTACAGGGTATGGAGTAGCATTTCTCCTCCCAAGATGTCACTCCAGGGTTCCTGTTGGTACCAAGTGCCACATGTTATGTCACTGCCCCCTTGTTCTCATCCTCTGGGGTAGGTGTCATCTTTACACCTCACTTGCCCCTCAGGAAATGGGCTCAAGGAGGAGGACTGACTTTCCCAAGGTCACACAGCTGGGGCTGAGCTCAGGCATCCCTCCTCCCTCTCCACCGCTCCCCCTCCTCCTAGGCAGCCTGGCACCCGCTGTCAGCTGCTCTGAAGTGAGTGGCTATTTTTATTCTGGTGCGAGGGGATCTCGGGCAGCAGAGCCATGTAGGTTAGAAGGCTCTAGGACACCCGGCTTTAGCACACAAGGAGAGCCTTATTGCAGGGACAGAGCTTGCCTGGGGGCTCATGCTGGCTACCTGCCCTGGGCTCCCATGTCTTCAAAAACTTTTTTATTAGACCTCAGAACAGAGCACAGTGCCAGATTCAACCCTGACCCTGATTCTAGATCCACCTGGAGCCCCAGTCTTGGTGTTCGCTGAGCCCTGATCCCGTGCCAAGACTGAGCCTCTACTTCAGCTCTAAACTGAGCTCTGACCCTGGCCTTAGATTGAGCCCTGATTCTGGGGTCTGATCCAAGCCTGACTGAGGCTGATCCCAACTTGAGACCTCAATTCTGGACCCAGATTGAGCCCTGATCCTAGCCTAAGACTAAGTCATACTCACAGACTGAACTCCAACCCTAGTCTAGATGAACCTTTGACTTTATACTGAGCCTTAACCCCAAGTTTAGACTGAGCTCCAAGTCTTGTCATTAACTAAACCCTGAACCTGGTGGAAGACCGAGCCCTGATCTTGTCTACAGACTGAGTCCCGAGCCTGATCAATGGACTGAATTCTGACCTCAAACTGAGCTCTGACTCTGGGTCACACAACTCTGGTCACACACTGATCCAGAACCTCAGACTGTCATTGAACCTGGTCACAGACTGAACCTTAATCCTGGTCGCAGAGTGAGGCCCACGCCTAATCACTGAGCACCGACTCCAGCCCCACACTCAGTTCTAGCCCTGGCCTTAGGCTAAGGGCTGACCCTGACCCTGTCTGAGCCGGACCCCAGCACAGACTAAACCCCAAACCCAGCTCCGCCTGAGGAAGGTTGCTGGCCTAGATTACAAACGGCCACATGGGAATGGATTACGATCAGAGATCATTCTGGGCAATTCTGGGCCTCCCGTGGCTGCTGATGCAGTATGTTCCCGGTACTATTGTGGCCAGCGTCTCTACCACTGGTTCCACTGGCTGGAGACTCAACCCTCGGCCACCCAGGTTGTGAGCCCTCCAGGCTGCAGCATCCAGGTTAATGCAATGAGAGTGGTTTGGTGGCATCTATCCAGTGAACAACATGGGCCCACAGGGGATTGAGGCTTGGTTCTGTCTGCAGAAAAACCACAGGCTCTATCTCCACGGGGCCTGAGGCTTCAGCCACTTGGAGGCCATTGCTGGGTTATGGGGTCAGGTAGAGGGAGCCCATGACATGGGTCCCATTTTTTTTTTTTAATTCTCACCCAAGGATAGTTTTTAAATTGATTTTAGAGAGAGAGGAAGAGAGAGAGAGAAACATCTATTGGCTGCCTCCTGTATGTGCCCCAACCGGGGATCAAACCTGAAACCTAGGTATGTGCCCTGACTGGGAATCCAACCAGCAACCTTTTGGTGAACAGGACAAAGCTCCAACCAACTGAGCCACTGGGCCGGGGCCCATCGTTTTTTTAAACGGAGTTTACACTTTGTGCCTAGGTATTAGATATTTATTTATAGCAAATACAGGAAAAGTATAAAGAAGAAAAGTTTCACCTATAATTTCATCTACCAAGAAATGACCATTTTGACTTCTTGGGTTGTTTCCTTCTAGATTTTGTTTTTGGTCTAGGCATATATAGGGCGAGGCAAAAGTAGGTTTACAGTTGTGAGTATGTGAAACAATTTATTCTTGTGTTATCTTTTAATAAGTACTGGATTATTTTGCATCCAAACTACTGTAAACCTCCTTTTGCCATGCCCTGTAGATTTACATATACACATTTTATAAAATCAGTTGGTTACTCTGTTGCTGTCACAATGTCCATTACAGCCCGTATCCTTGACAGGCTTCAGGAACAAGTCCCAGTTGGTTAAGCCAATGAGTAACTCCCATTTTTCCAGCCACGTGACTGGACCATGAATGGACTAGTGAGATATAAGGAGGACTTCTGAGAAAGAAAATTTGTTTACTTTCCTGAGGAGATTGCCAAAAAAAAAAAAAAAACTACCCCTTGATTAGATGTGAATGAAGAAGTCTGCAGTCCTGGGTCGTGCTGGCAGCCATCTTGACACCGTGCAGGTAATTGGCCTAGTGATCAGCTGAAACTATGGAAGGAAGAATGGACAGAGATCAAGGTTTGATGACTTTATCAAGTGGACTAAAGCTTGCCTAAAGGCAAGGCCATCCAACTATTTTGTTACTGGAGCCAAAAGATGCCCTTTATTAAGTCAGTTCAAACCCAGAGCATCACAACTCCCAACCGCTATTGCTGTTCAGTGGTGGGATTTTTTAACAATGAGCATTTTTCATGTCAGTCAACACTATGCTGCATCATTTGAAATAATTACATGGTTTTCAATCCTATGGAGGTATCGTCATTTGTTTAATTCATTCCCTGCTGTGACATACTTAGGTTGTATCTCCAGCTTTTCATCATGATAAACTGTTTTCTTTTTAAAGATTTTATTTATTTATTTTTAGAGAGAGGGAAAGGAAGGGAGAAGAGAGGGAGAGAAACATCAATATGTGAGAGAAACATCAATTGGTTACCTCTCACACGCCCCCAACCTGGGACCCAGGCTACAACCCAGGCATGTGCCCTGACTGGGAATCAAACCTACCAGTTTACAGGACTATGCTCAACCCACTGAGACACACCAGTAAGGGCTAAACTTGTGTTTTGATAAACATGCTTGACCTAACATGAAAACTTGTGTTTTGATAAACATGCATTGGCCCCCTCTCTGATGATTACTTTGGAATGAAGAAATGACTCGGTCAGCACTGGCTGGTGTAGCTCAGTGGATTGAGCACGGGCTGGGAACCAAAGGGTCGCTGGTTCGATTCCCAGTCAGGGCATATGCCTGGGTTGCGGGCCAGGTCCCTAGTGGGGGCCATGTGAGAGGCAATCACACATTGCTGTTTCTCTCCCTCTCTGTCTCCCTCCCTTCCCCTCTCTCTAAAAATTAAAAAAAAAAATCTAAAAAGAAATGACTGGGTCAAAGAAATTATATATGTGTATATATATCTCCTCAGGCTTATTGATTTTAGAGAAACATCGATGTGAGAGAGAAAAACATCAATCGGTTGCTTCTCACACGTGCTTCAACCTGGACCAAACCCGCAACCTAGGTATGTGCCCTCACCAGGGAGCGAACCCATGACCTCTTGGTTTACAGGACGACATTCCAACCAACTCAGCCACTCCAGTCAGGGTCAAAGAAATATTTTTAGGGTTTTGATTATTGAGTCAAATTGCCCTTCAGGAGCTTGGATGAATTCACACTTACACAGCACTCAATGGAATGTTAGACTTAGCCTATTGTGTTAAAAGTCCGGACAGAACCAATTATATTTATAGTTTCTTCTTGGATCTACTTATAAAGAATGGATATTAAATAATAGGTCTAAGCCTATCACTATCAAACCTTTATTTATAATCAAGCCAATGAATGGGAGGTAGCTGGATGTGCAAAGGGCTTAGTGCAGACCTGACATCCACTGGGCTCAATGTCTAGGGTCCCCAGTACTTTTAGGGGTCTAGGAAAATATTTGAGTTTTAATTTCTTTTAAAATGAGAAGAAAAAAATGATATATAATAATGAATCCAGCCTGGATTATATATATATATATATATATATATATATATATATATATATATATATATATATATATATTTTAATCAAAGCAGTTGTAAAATCCAATTTTTAATATATTTTCTTAATGGAGGAAGGAGTTCAGAAAGGCGAAAATGCCTAGGGTCCATGAAAATCATAATGCTGCCTTGGTATGATGTTGAGAAGAATTTTGAGTCCCAATCTAATTCAGTGGAAAGAGCACTGTGCTCAATTTGCTGAGTCTGCCGGAGGCTTGAAGAGGAGAGTTGGCATTCTGATCCAGTTGTCTTTGGTTAGGTGAGAAAATCCCAGATCCACAACTTAATCACTTTTTACCTTTCTTAGCCTGTCTCCTAACCTGCAAAACGGGGTTCATAGGGCTTTTATGAGGTAAGGAATGAAATAATGAAAACTAAAGTCGTGGCAGGTACTGTTCTAAAACGCTTTATGGATATTATCCTTTTTATCCTCCTAGCTTCTATAGAGTACGTGATGTGCCTATCGCCACAATATGTGCCGCAGGGAACTGAAACCCTAATCGAAATTTCGTCCAGAGAGATAAACATAAACAAGAATTCCCCAGGCCACAGTTTCCCCATCTCGAAATTCAGCGTATGGCTTAGAAACCCCTGTCCGACCGCATCCCGCCCGCGCCCCCTACAGGCAGGAGGCGGCGCTGTCTGGCCGCATCCTGCCGGAGCGTCCACTCCCTCTGTCGGCAGCGGGAGCGTAGACACCCTTGGAACTGAGAAAGTAAAGGCCTGAGGGCTGGGAAGGAGCCCGAGCCCCACAGGGTGCAAGCTGGGGGACGCCCTGCAGGCTCGTAGGCTAACACCCGGAGCTGGGGGCGAGATCTGGGGCGGGGCGGGGCGGGGCCGGGCCTTGAGCGGGGGCGGGGCCAGAGAGCAGGCCCAGACGTGGCGCAGCGGCCCAGCATTTCACCTCCTGCTTGCTGATTTTCTTCGTTCGGAATTCAATGCGTCTCCCGCTGCCTCCGCCGCCCCTGCTGCTGCTTCTTGCAGCACTCGCTACCGCCACCACAACCTTCCGACCCGACTGGAACCGTCTGCATGGCCTTGCCCGAGCCCGGGTAGAGGTGAGTGTCGGTCCCCATCCCGAAGACCACGGCTCTCATGCCCTGCGGCCCCTTAGCCTGGGCACCACCGCCCCTCTGGCCCTAGATCCCTCCCGATTCCCAAGTCCCCATTAGCTCTGGGACCACCCCTCCTACTTCCCAACCTCTGGACCGACGCCCCAGCACCCACCGTGGAAGCCTGAGACACTGGATCTTGCTGCCTGGAAATCCGAACTCCTCCCCAACTCCCCATCAGATCAGACAGCGGGCCCCCAGCCACATTCACCCTGTCGCCTAAGTCTTCTCCTGGTCCATGACTCTTCCAAGTCTGCCCTCTGGAGCCCAACTTCCCATCCTAGCCCCCATTGCTTCACTTTTCCCTGGAATTCCTCCCGCACCCCAGTTCCATATGGTCTCTCTTCCTTTGCCTGGGGGAGGGAAGACTTTCTGGGTGCCTTCCCCGACCGTTCAGGAACCAGGGAAGGGGGCTAGGAACTGCATTACCGATACTTTGCAGTAGCCCCTCTACCCCTACACCCTTCCTTGGGGAAATTCTCCACCAGAGTCCCTGTCTTGCTGTGTGACTTGGATCATCGCCCCTCTCTGGGCCTCAGCTGTCTGTCTGAACAAAGAGGCTAGAGGAGGCTCTGACCGCTGTGACTCAGTGGGTTGAGCATAGTCCTGCAAACCAAAAGGTCCTCAGTTCAGTTACTGGTGGTCAGGGCACATGCCTGGGTTGCAGGCCAGGTCCCCTGTTGGGGGCATGCAAGAGGCAACCGATGGATGTTTCTCTCACACATTGATGTATCTTTCCTTTCCTTTCTCCCTCTCTTTCTCTCTCTCTAAAAATAAATAAATACAATCTTTTAAAAGGGGGGAAGGAGGAGGGAGGACTAGAATGGGTGGTTCTGGAGTCTGGAATCCTGCTGGGAGGTGCCCCTCTTCCCTCAGGAAGTGCAGAGGCCCTCCCATCTTCCCATGTTGGGAAAGCAACCAGATGGTCTATGGGGCTGCCCTTCAGCTGGCAGGGAGGGCCAGCTCTGCTTGGGGTGGGGTAGGGACCAGATGGCAGATGTCTCTAATGGGGGTTCCCAGGGCAGTTCTGAGTTGTTTCCTTCTGGGGTGCTCCACCCTGAGGCTCTAGGGGCCAAAGATGAGGCCGAGGTCTCTACTCCCTGAAAAGAGAGGGTGACCATTTCTCTTGGGCTCAGTCAGCAGTCAGCAAGATGTGCAGGCAAGAGTCCCCAGGCCTGTAAGTGCCTTAGTGCCTCTGGCCTTGCCCTCTTTGCCCTTGGTATTCCCAGGTCTCAATTTTCCTGTCTGTACAGAGTCCCCCTTTCTGCCTACAAGAGGCCTCCATCTATCTCTGCACCTCAGGAACTGGTGGAGTAATCCACAGCCTGACCCAAGTGGAAGACGACAGTGAAAGGGCTTTGGGGGTGTGGTTGGGGCAGGTGTGAAGTTTTCTTGATCTATGCCATTTCGTTCCCTTCTAGACCTGTGGGGGATGACAGCTGAATCGCCTGAAGGAGGTGAGTTTGAAGGAAGAGGTCCCAGTTCAGTCTTCCCCAAGCCTCTTGGGGGTGGGTGGGGTGGTGGGCAACCTGGTCCCAACGATTGGATGGGGGAGGACCTCTAGGCTGGTGTCAGGAGCTTGCACTTGACTGGCTGCACCTCACTGGGCTTCAGTTTCCCTTTGGTACCTTGAGGGGGTTGGGGTCTGATGCTTTGGTTTCTCCCCAGGTGAAGGCCTTTGTCACCCAAGACATCCCACTCTAGTATCCTTCTTCGGTTCTGGGGGAGGGAGAATGGGGAGGCAATCTGGGAGAATCTCCTTCTACTTAATTTCACTGATAGGATGACAAATGGTTTCCATCTGACAAGTAGAATTGATTGGCAGTGTCTGCTCAGAGAATTCCAAGGTGGTCTCCAGGTTGGGTAGGCAAACGGAATTGATGGAGGACTGCCACAGACACAGGAATGGAGAGGAGGGCCCTTTGCTTCTTTGGACCCTAATTTCCTCCCGTGAAAATGGGGATCCCTGCGCTACCTCGGCAAACAAGGCTGTGCTGTTCACATCCGCGAGGCCCTGGGAACCCCTGCCTTGGTCCACCGCTACCCACCTTAACTCTCCAGTCACAACCTAGTAATGAAACACCTCCCAGGGGCGGACCCAGAGCTGGTGCTGCTGGGCCACCGCTCGGAGGAGCTGGAGGTGAGGCTTGGGAAGGCGGAGGGGACTGGGAGAGGGCAGGGGGCGGGTCGAAAAGCGGGTGGGTGAGCTGACCCAGTCCCTCCACTTCAGCGAATCCCACTCAGCGAAATGACCCGCGAGGAGATCAACGCTCTGGTGCAGGAGCTCGGCTTCTACCGCAAGGCAGCGCCCGACGATCCTGTGCCCCCCGAGTACCTGCAGGCGCCTGCTAGGCCCGCTAAAGGCTCTCCGGACCGCGGAGACCTGTAGGTCCGGGAGTGCGGCATTCCCCTGACTGACCCCTGCGGACAGAATGAAGCACTCAGCGTCCCGGGAGCACCTCCCTCGCTGAGAGCAGAAGCCTCGTCCTGGAGGGAGCTGGCAGGGATGGAGTTGGGGGGGGGGGTCCTCAATTCCCCTTTATTCTCTCACCAACCCCCCTTTAGTTCCACTAAATCCCCTTCCGCCTTAAGAGACTCGACTCCTTCTTTGCTGTGGGCAGGTGGGGAATAGGAGTCCCCCTTCCCTCCATTAAACCCTCCGAAAAAAGGCAGAGACAAGTCACGGTCCTTGAAAACCAATAATTTATCAAAATGCTGCTTGTGTACGCGAGGGAGGGTGTCGCAACAGACGGGGCAGCTGTGGGCTGGCTCACAGGGAGGGGAGGGTGCCTGGATGGTGGGGGCAGCTTGCCGCGGGCAGGCCGTGCGGGCTGGGAGGCTAGACATTCTTGCCACGCAGGCGCAGCTCGTGGCGCCGCAGGTGGTTGTAGAGCGACTGCACATAGGTGAAGACGCACTTGGGGTCGGGCTTCTTGCCCATGATCATCATGTCCTCCACATCCACCAGGGGGACGCAGTCCACCAGCATCCTGCGAGGAGGGGGCACAGGGGTGGTTGTGAGTGCCGGTCCCAACTCTTGCGGGGACCCTCTGCTGGAAGGGCTTTTCACTGCCAAAGTCCGCTGGTTTCCCATAAAGTCCATACTCTTGGTTGACTGAAGAGGTGGGAGCCTTCCGGGAAGGCAGGAACCCCCAAGCTCTACCCATCCAGGTCTGGAGGCGCTTTTGTTGGGAGCAAGACCAGGCAGGCGGAGGTGGAGATGCAGGAAGAGAGCTGTGTCTCAGCCCAGACAGGGCAGGGTATGTCTCTACCCCTAACCCTGGGGAGGTCCTGACTGCAGACCCCAGCCACTTCTCTCTGGAGGACCCCCACCTGCTCACCCTCAATGGCACACTAGCTGGCACAAGCCCCTCAGTTGGGCCATTGCGCCTGAGGGGCCTTACCCCGGCAAATCTTTTCCTGAAGCCAGGACCTTCCCAGGGACACTCTGTACTCAATGATCTGCCAGCTCTCTGGCCTGGTACTCCTGCAGATAGCCCCCACCCCTGAACACCTCCAATCCCTGTCTTTACCCCAGGGGACAACCATTCTGTGAGAGATGACCTCAGAGATGTGTGGGTGGGTGATGGGGGGGGGGCGGTTCTTTAATCCTTATTGCCTGCCTTGGGTAGAGCAGGGGAGGCAGATGAGGGTCCCAGTCAATACAGACAAGACTGTCTGTATCACACTCAGGGGCGGGACCACCCTTCTGTCCATCCTCCAGAGTGCTAGATGTACTTCACTGATAGGGAAACTGAGTCACGAAGCAGAGGATTCATTTGTTTCAAGACCCTCAGCTTATTAAGTGCAGAGCTGGGCCTGTTGGGGTCCAGGCCCCCAGCCCAGCGTGTTGGCACCTGCCTGGAGCCCCCTCTTTCCTACCGCAGGAGCCCTCTCCTCACTGGGGTGAGTGGGCTACAGCTACCAAGCAACTGATAGCCCCAAACCTCTGAAGCTGGTTTGCTCCCTGGTTCCACTTTCCCTCCTCTTCCAGAGCAAGACTTCTGCCTTTCTCCCTCCCATCTACCATGACTGGCATACAGTAAGCACTTAGTCAGTGTTGTTAAGTGAGTTTCCCTTGGCAGCGAAAGCATAAGGGCAGGAATTGTTCCTGTTCCCAAGACACCCGAGGGCTCAGAACTACTTCCAATTTTGTGCCTTCAAGGTCAAACCTGGGACCATGGTAGGGCTGAGGCCTATTCCCAGCTCACTGAACTCCTTCAGAGAAGAAGCCTGGGAAGAAAGAGACCTCTTTCATTCCAGGCTCTATCCCTGACTAGCTGTGGATGCTATATAAAGCCCTGCCCTTTTCTATGACTCAATTTCCCCATTTTTATAGGAACAGGATAGTCATTCTCTTGCCTCATTTGAGACCTTGGAAGCACTTAGGATGAGAGAGAGGTTTCCGACTCTGTTGCTGATAGGATATGTGCCCTTGGGGTCGGCCCTGCCTCAGAGTGGGTTTGTTTTCCCAGCGGTACTGTGATGGAGAGGCAGCCTCTTTCTGCATCTTCTTCCAGCTGTGGCTACTCCCCAGGGATCCCAGCCTCCCTCCCCCAGTGTGGAACTCCCACCCCTGGTGTCTTCCCTGGAAACCTTATAAAGCCATTGTTTACACTGGGGCTCACGCTCAGGGCTCCAGCTGCCCCAGTGACAGGCCAAACACCAGGCAACTGAGCAACAGCATGGCTGAGTCACACTTTCCAACTGGATCAGAGCCGGGTTGGGCCTCTTTCCCTCCAGGCCAGCCTGCTGGGCAGCAGCTGCTAAGTCCATATATGACCGGGAGACAGCACCAAGCCCATCCTCACCTGTACAGCTTCTCTGTATATGTGTGCATAGGTGAGCTGCCCCCCACAATGGCTCCAGGCCCTGAGGGGCATCTGTGTGCACCTCTAGCTCTGTCCCTGACTCACCTTACTTTGGTCAATACCCTTGCTCCCTCTGTGTCTCTGTCTCTTCTTCTCTTTACAAAATGGGTAGGAAAAGTGATGGGGCAAGGTAAAGAGCCACCAAGTGGGGGGTTAGGAATTCTAGTTTCTGGCCCAGCTCTCACCTAACCCCCTGGGACACTCTGAGCCCATCCCTCTCCTTCCCTGAGCTTGCCTAGAATGGGCAGTTAGCTCAGGATCTGAATTCTCTACTGTGGCACTGAGGTGACTAGAGAGGAAATGCCACAGCTGGCTTAGGGATCCAGGACCCCGACCAGAAACATCTTCCTGTTAAACTGGCCCTGCTCCTGAGCTCCCCAGCATGGAGCGTGGCACCTCCAACTCCCCAGTGCCCAGACTGCAGGCCTGGGAGGCTTCCTGGACCCTCCTGCCTGCCTCCCCATCTGGATCCATCAGAAAGCCTGTCCTTCTACTTCTTATTAAGCTTCTCCAGCTATTTAGTCCACCCCCTGGCTCCACATCCCTCATGCAAAGACCGCTCTAGGATGCTAACCAGACCACATCCATCCCTCCCGTTTGGAAACTTTTTATGACTCTTGTCCTCAGGAGGAAGTTCAAACATCTGTCTCTGGCGCCCACCTCCCTCTCACACCCAGACTAAACTTCCCTCCCTCCCTGGGAGTGCAATGCTCTCCATCTCTTGCACCCAGCTTTGGATGAAGGCTCGTCCCTCTCTCTGGGGCTCCCTTTCCCTCCTTTAGCCTGAACTTTGTCTTTGAGATACCAGCTTAGTTTGCACTTTTTTCAAATAGCTGTCCCGGACCTGCAGTGTGGGTCAGGAACCTCTGGTGGGATCACTCCTGGGCTTCCTCCATCTCAGTCCTGTTCACCTGGTTCATCACTTCCCATTTAGGGGAATGGCTTTGCCAGAGGACAGGCAGGGCCATGTCTGCCTCCTTCTGGCTCTTGTCAGGGTCCCCCTGCTTCTACCACCCACCTCCCAGGCCTCTCTCTGTGCCCCGCTGAGCGTAGGGGGCAGGCGGGCGAGGAGGCGTTTCTCACCGTGGGGCCCCGAGCGGGGGTTAGGACTTTTTGGTTTTTACCAGCCCCTTCTGGACCAGACAGCGGTAGAACTCCTGGATGTACGTGTACACGCACTTCCAGTCAGGCTCTCGAAGCCGCACCATGTCCTCTGTGTCCAGGAGCTGGGGGCAGTCCGCATGGGTCCTGGGGAGGGGAGGGGGCCGGGAAGGGGTGGGGAGGTGGGGCCCAGGTGGGGAAGAGGGGGAAGAGGCAGAGGAGAGAGAGGGAAGAAGAACGGAGAGACACACACATACACACACAGAGACATGAGTTCAGTTACATTCTCAGTGCTGCAGTCTGCCAGCCCCCTGCATGCCCCCTCCCCATCGTGGACGTGCCGCTCACTACCCATCACTAATGGTGTGCGATGCAGACAGGGGTGGGGGGCCAGACCAATCACAGGTGCAGAGAACTCTCGGGACAAGCGGGAACACGGGGTGGGGGCGATGGCGTTGGCGCCCAGGTTGAAGAGGACTGTGCCCCAGGGAGGGGGGTGAGGGAGGCGTGAGAGGAGGTGGAGGGAGGAAGAAGAGAAAGATATCTGGTGGGGAACCAGAAAGAGAAAGGCAGAAAAGAAAAACAGATGGAAAAGGGTGCTGAGAGTGAGGTGAGCAGATGGGGCAACGATTCCAAAGTGGAGGGCTTGCTGATGTCCTATATAAGCCTCTCGCAACACCTATATAGGCTGGGCGGGCAGGGTGCCCGGGCCAGGAGCCTCCTTTTGGAATCTCCAGCCGGGATCCCGTGGGAGCAGGAAGCTCTGGTGACAGTGGGAGGAGAGCAGGACAGAGAAAGGGAGAGAGGGAGCAGGGGGCAGAGGGAGGACGGAGGGGATGTGGACAGGGCCACCTGGTGGGCCTTGGCCTGGGCGGGTAGGCGAGCCTGTGGCTCCTTCGTTCCGGCGGGCACCTGGCAAACTCAGCGTCGGGCAGGCGGGATGGAGGAGGATGGGGCCTTATTGGGGCGGGGGTCTCAGCCACTGTCTGACAGTGCAGCTGGCCAGCTTCAGGGGGCCTGGGGGCAGCTGGGCCTGGCCCAGATGCCCAGCCCCAGATGCCCAGCCAACACCAGCAGGGCCGGGGCCCACACTTACTCAGCGGATGAGAAGGCCACCTCAAAGTTCTGACGCCGGTTCTGCGGGCTGAGCTGCCCGTAGTCAAAGGCCTCGGGGAAGAAGTTGTGCACCAGGGCACAGAAGGCCATCCCGTCGCTCCAGCTTGAGGAGAAGTTCTGGATGTCCACGTGCTATGGGCGGTGGGAGGCCCGGTCAACTCCCCCATGCCTGCTACCCCCAAGTATTCTGGCGTGACAGACCACTGGGCTCAGAGAGGCCCTGTAGCTTGTCCAAGGCTGCAGAGCAGCTGAGCAGTGGGAACGTGAGCCTCCTCCAACTTACTGTCAACTCCCATGTCTGCAACTTACAGGAACGGTGCGACCAAGAGGCCCACCGCCACCCGGCCGAGGCCATGCCCTCACCACACCTTCCCTTACTTATAGAAACTTATCCAGTGCCCCCAGAGCGATGAGGTGGGGACTCCATGGGTAGGGTCTGGGCCTGAACTATGCCTGCCATCCAAGAGGCCCTCATTAGGTCCTGCCATGTAATTACTTATTCTGGAATTTAGGGCGTGTTATGTATCTTCTTTGAGCCTGCTTCCTATTAGAGGATTTGCCATCTTCTCTGCCAAGCATGGTGGCTCTGAAGGGCACGGGTTGGAGAGGAAGCATTCTGCCAAGAGGGAGGCGTCGAGCTGCTGTCTAGGGACCTGCCCACCGCCTGGCCTCCCGGAGCTCACCTCGTAGCCACGCGTCTTGGCTCGGCACCAGTCTAGCAACATCTGCTTGATGCTGTTGGCATTAGGGACTCCAAAGCTGGTGGAGCGCTGCACAGCTGTGCGGGGTCCGCCAGGGCTGCTGCAGGGGTATCATCAGGAGCAGGGTCACAAGACTATAGGGGGCGCCGCTTCCGTCAGCCCACCCAGTGGGCCTCAGCTGCACATTCTTTGATCTTCAGGCTCCTCTAGCCCAGCCCTTTCTGTTTGTGGCCCCACTCATCACTACCCATGCCCCGTCCCAGCCTCGCCCCCACCCCACCCCACCCCCGCCCTCACCCTCGCCAGCCTGCCGCAGCTCACCCCGCTGCGCCCTCCTTTTCCAGCTTCTCAATCATGGCCTTGCGTGCCTGGGAGGCGGAGGTCTTGGGTAGGCTCTGTGCCTTCATCAGCTCTTTCTTCTTCTCCGCCTGGCGTTTTTCCAGCGCTGCCAGGCTGCCAGCTCGTGAGCTGGTCTCATCCTCACGGTCAAAGATACTGGGGGATGGGGAGCTGACTATTAGGGCGCTCCCAAGTCTCAAACCCCACTCACCCTGAGAGGGGTCTTGTCGCACTCCACACCCTACACTCTTTCAGCATCTTCTCTGGCAACGCCAGCCACCAAGGGAGGCTTCCTCATCACACCATTTTACAGAGGGGCACACTGAGGCTCAAACGAAAAGAAGACAGGAGTCAAGCTCTTTCCAACAGACTTGGCCTCTGGGCAGTTCTCTGAGAAGGCTCACCGTATGGTTAAGTTACAGGCGAGTTCAGATTTTGGACATTATCAACTAATAATGCTGATTGGCATAATAATAGTAATGGGCCCTGGCTGGTGTAGCTCAGTGGATTGAGCGTGGGCTGGGAACCAGAGGGTCCTGGTTTGATTCCCAGTCAGGGCACATGCCTGGGTTGCGGGTCAGGTCCCCGTGAGGGCCATGTGAGAGGCAACCATACATTGCTGTTTCTCTCCCTCTCTGTCTCCCTCCCTTCCCCTCTCTCTAAAAATAATAAATAAATAAATAAAAAATAATAGTAATGGTAATAATAATAATAGCTCATGTCTACTGAGCCTTTGCTGCATGCCATTTAAAACTTGACAAGAGGAGAGAGGGACTCTTATCATTCACACTAAAGATAAGGAAACTGAGAACCCTGTCCTCAGATTTCCGAGGGTGTGGGGAGCAGCGCAGGAACTTGGGAACGCAGGTCTCTCTGACTCAGAATCCTTGGACCCCTCTGGTTCCTAGGCTGAATTCTGATCCTGCCCCTGCTTCCCATCAGCCCCCACATCTCTGTGACACAGATAGAGGGGTACACCCCTCCCTCCTGGGTCTAAGGTCTAAAGGAGCTCTGTGACATGGGACGTGGTCTGCAGACACCGGGAAGTGACAGTGTCACCAGGCAGCTCACTGTAGCAGACAGGCCTCTCTAAGGGTTCAACGCTATTGTTGCCATTCAGAACTGTGTGACCCGGAACAGAATCTCTGGCCTCCCCCGTGGTGTAGCAGAGGACTAGGTGAGACTGCAAGGTGAGCAGGAATCGTCTGACTCTTACTCCTCCCCTCCCTGGCTGTATGCCTATCACGTCCCAGCACCTCGGTCTACCCCCCTGCAGAATGGGTGTGCAGTGAGGTCCCCTGTGATGCTGACTCTTCTGTGGCCTGGGGGTGGGTACCTGTGCTCACCTGCCCATCTTCTTAGATGATGAAGAGGAGAAGGTCTTGGTTTGCACCATGGTGCTACCACCACCATCTGCAAGAAAGGGGGAGAGGAGCGTGGTGAGGCCTGGGTTGGATATCAGCAGATGGGGTGGGGGTATGGGGAGGGATGGTGGTAGCCACAGGAAGAGTAGAGGAAGTGACAACTGGACAGAGAGACACACAGACAATGGCATGAAAAGAGAGTCCGAGGAAGAGCCAGAGGAGGCAGCAGGCAGGTAGGCACAGGGCGCCGCCTGGTGGCCTTACTCTCCGAACGCCTCACGAAACTCGATTCCACTGTGGTGGTACGGGCCGTCCGTGTGCCATCATCTGGAAGGGCAGGGGACGAGAGGAAGGGTGTGAGGCACAGGGGCCTCTGGGGCAGACGGGTCCCCACCCTGAGCCCCGAGCCCTGTTTGGCCCCTTACTGGAGTGGACGAGCCGCTCAGTCTTGGTGACAGTGCTGACAGATGAGCCATCGGCTGCCCGCTGGCTGTGCCTCGTGGTGGTCTCGGTGGCCATGTTGCCACGGCTGTCCCCTGGCCGGGCCCGTGCCTCTTGTAGCCGCCGTTCCCGTTCTTTGTCCCGCTGGTCTGGGCGGGGGATGCCCCATGCATGCCCAGAAGGGTCCCCCATCACCCACACGGCACATATGCACAGGCACGGGGGCACACAAGGTAGGGTGGAGGGCAACTTGTTAGAAATATGAAGACACAGGGTGCAAGGAGTGGCTGGGGGTGAGGGAACAGCCACAACTTGGCAGGGAATGGGGGTGGGGGGTGTATGGTGATGGACTTGAGAAGAAACATGGGAATATGGAACAGCTGAACTCCAAGGGGGAATATCTGAATCTAAAAGGGAATTTCTATGGGACTGAGTAGCTGAATCTGGAGGGAGTATCTGGATCTAGGGAGGAAGTAGCAAAGTCCAAGAAAGGAGAAACTGAGTGAAGGCAATAGCTGAGTGGGCCTTCAAATGGGTCTCAGCCAGAAGAGTGCTAGAGGAAGAAACAGCTAGATCCAGGGAAGGAGAAATCGGAGGTACCAGAGGAGCAATTTGATCCAGGGAAATAGTAGTTGGGAGGGAAGGTGGCAAAGGGGGTAACTAGGCCTAAAGAAGAAGTAGGTGGGTGGAAACACAGGTTGGGTGGCCCTCAATGGGCCCTGGAGGAAGTCGCTAGGTTCAGAGAGGGAAAAATTGAGAGTATCTGGAGAACCAAATGAATCTAGAATCTGAGGAAAAGAATAGCTGGGTTCATGGAGGAAGTAGCTCTGCCCAGGGAAGGGGAAGTTGGATGGGGGTAGAGACTAAGGTGGTCATCAATGGACCTCAAAGAGAAAGAAGCAGCTGGGAAAAGGAGTATCAGGGACGGAGTGGTTGACAGGACTTGGAGAAGCAATTGGATCCAAGGAGGAGTAGCTGGGTGAGAGAGTAACTGGGTCTAGGAAGGAGAAGAGAAGCTGGTTGGGGATAGTAACTGCAGTGGCCAGGGGGAGAGAAGCAGCTAGGGAAGGGAGAAGCTGGGAGAAGGAGGCAAGGGAACAGCTGGGTCTACAGAAGAAGCTGGTAGGGCAGTTACTGAGCTGGTGTGTCCATAAACGGACCCCAGAGTGAGGGGAGGCTGGGGAATGGAGCGGCTGGATCTAAGTGTGGCAACTGGCTATCTACCTCTCTTCCTTTGTCGGAGTTCCCGTAGTGCAGCCCGAATAAGCTTCCGCTCCTGGAAGTCCGTAGTCTGATCCAGCTGCAGACAGACCCCTGTCATTGCCCACCTGGTGCCTGCGGGTCCCTGTCCCGGTCCACCCCCAGCCTGCCAGATCTGGCCATACCATCTTGTCCAGGATGGCCTCATCCTCAATGGCCATCAGCTCTTCAGTGCTCAATGGGCTCCGCCTCTCTGGTGCTTTGTCTACCCGGGTCTGCTCAGCACCATTGGCCACTTCCACCGCTGCAGAGGGGGGCTCTGCTGGCTCTGGTCCCATCTGCGGAGTGGGGAGAGGGCATGGACTTTAAGTAGAGGCCTAGATGCCAGGGCGCCAGGCCAGCTGCTGGTACAGCCTTGGGAATAATCACTGGCCAGCCAGACTGCCTGCCCAAGGGTGGACATGGAGGTGTCAGGCTCAGGGAAGAGGCACTGAGAGCCTTGTAGGGCTTCCCATGTACCCAGGATTGTGTTAATATAATCAGTAGGGGCAGTATTGGTGATTGCCATGCAACAGTAAGTACTGTGTAAGCACTAGGGATTTCACGGTCCCCATTTAACAGAAGGGAAAACTGAGGCTCAGGGCAGCTGCACGACTTGCCCACAGTCCTCCAGTAAGTGCAATGTAGGCCGGATCTGAGCAAAAGGTAGTCTGGCTCCTGAACCTGAGTTCTTTGTACTGTTTCATTCCCAGCCCCCTAGGAGGCAGGCTGTGCTATCCTGCCAGTTTCCAAGGCTTGGGTCCTCCTGGGCCAGAGCCCAGGCAGCAGATTCCCCTCCACCTCCCCCCGCTCCCCCATACACACCAAGGAGGCTGGACCAGGGCCCATAGGCTCCTGACCAGGTGTCTGACTGGGGCTGCTCAGAGCCAAGTCCTCTCTGAAGCTCATTCCTACTCCCCACCACCCACTGGGAACCACCCTCTAAAGGGGCCTCCAGCCCCAACCTAGGGCATCTCCCTAGCCCCTTGCAGACAAGTCCCCGGCCAAACTATCACAGCCCCTCCCCTCCTGGCAGGGCCTCTCTGCTACAAGGGTAAGAAGAGCTGAGGTGGCAGCTGCTTCAGAGAGGCTCTGCCTGGCTGGGGCAGGGGGTGGGGATGAACCTGGGGGCTGAGCCCTGGCCAGAGGCTGCCAAGGCAGCCACCACGCGTGCCTCAGGGCCAGGAGCCTGATACCTTCTCACCTCAGTCTTGGAGTATCAGTCCCTTGGAGCCTCAGTCCCTTGTATGGATAGGTAAACTGAGGCTCAGGAATGGTGGTGGTACACCTAAGGTCACTCAGCAGAGGCAAATCCTGGCTCAGAACCACCCCCACCCCCAGCCCACAGGGACTTACAAGACCGCTGCTGTGGGCAGGGCCAGCAGAGGAGCGGCGGCGGGTGCTGAAGGCAGGTGGGTGGGCCATGGGGGTCCCAGCATCCTCAGCAGCCTGGAAGAGGGCCTCGGGGTCGGCGGCGGCCAGAAGCAGCTCGCTGGGCTCCAGCTCAGGCTCAAGGTCAGGCACCAGTGGGACCCCCAGCCTCAGGCTCAGCACTTCCACCTGCCTGCCCAGTGCATCCAGCCGCCGGCTCAGTGCTGCTGTCTCCGCCCGTAGCTCTTCAGCTGCCCGGGCCACTGGCTCCACGGTCAAGGCGGCTGCCTCGGCTGCTTGGGTCACTGCCACCCGGCCTGCCTCAGCCACTGCCCGCAGCTCCTCCAATGCCTGGCCCAGTCGTTCCTCAAGAGCTTCGGCTAGCTCAGACCCAGGCCCCGGGACCCCCGGCATGGTGCTGATGGGGACTCTATGGTGGGGTGATGATGGGGACAGTAGTAGGGACTGCTGCCTCTGGCTGGTAGTGTCTTTGCAGCTGGTCTGAGGGCGAAGGCAAGGGCAGTGGGCCTGCCCCGCCCCTGCTGGCCTCCCAGCCCGCCACCCGCCAGCTGGGGCTGCAGCCCAAATAGAAACCTATTCTGAGCTCCCTGTGCAGGGGGCTGTGGGGGAGGGGTGGCCTGCCCAAGCAGTCTGACGGACAGGCCTGGCCCTGGCCCTACGGAGATCAGATCTGAAGCACAGCAAGGCTGAGTGTGGTAGGAAGAATTACTGAGGCCAAGGCCCCATGCCCCACGGGTGGGGAAACTGAAGCAGGGAGCGAGGAACGGGCCTGCCTGGGCCACCATGTGCATTAACAGCGAGGATCCAGCCTGCGACAGTCCAGAGCCCGCACCCCTTTGCCTTTGTGCCATGCTGTTTTAGAAAGCCTTGAACAGATGAGAGAAATGGAGGCACCGGGAGGCAGAATGTTGAGCAACCTACTGTAACAAGTGTCTTGTCCCTGAGATAAATGTCCTCGGATGCAACCACAGACTTTAAGCAAGTGCATTACAGACACAGTATCTGCTTCCCCTCTGCTCCCCTTGGGAAACTGAGGTGAGTTGGTGGCATCAGACCCAGGGCTCACTGTGGCACTTCCTACAGACCCCGAGAGCCTCATCCACTCCTTCCTTGCTCCCTTGGCAGAGAGCAGTTGGGTCCTGCCCTGGGGGGGAGGGGAGAGGGTGTTTTCTTGACCCTACTCTCCTTGTCACTCATGAGAAGACCCAAAGCTGGCTCTAGCCATCTCACCTCAGCCAAAGTCCCATTCAGTCCCTGGTGTGGCACAGAGGGCATTACCTGGCAGCTGGGTGGCCCTCTGGGGATTTCTTCCCCGGCTGAGCTCCCAGCCAGCTGATCCCAGGCTTGGGAATGAATAATGGAAGGGTGCAATGTATTCAGTTCCCGTGGCACCTGCTAGGTTTCTGCTTCACCTGACTGGCGCCCCCCTGCCCCATCTGTCCCCCATCAATGCTTCTTCCCAGAACCCCCCCTAAATGTTGACGCAGATGCTAATTGCTAATCTTCAATCTTCTAAGGGCCCAGGCTGATCTTGGATGAGCAGATGATCAGCTCTGCACCTCACTGGCTGAGGTCCAGTGTCGGATAGGAGCAGGGGCACTGGCACTGCCACAGGGAGAAGGGGGCAAAGCCTGAGTACCCTTCCTGAGCCTCGGTTTTTCCATCTGTTCATTAGGAACGAATCAACCAATTTTGGAGGAAGGATCAGAGATCAGCAACATGGGAAGCTTAAGGCCAACACACAGTAAGCTTCTGACACATCTAGGGGATGATAGGCTAGGGCCTGACCTTAGCTGTGCAACCAGCTGGCTGTGGACTGTGGGCAGCCGCCTTCTCTCTCTGGGCCTCAGTTTCCCCATTGTGCAGTGGGACTGGAGGAACCCTGCCAGCCCTATACCTAAAGTGGTCTACATGAGGTGCACGGTGATGCTGGTGGGGTGAGGAAGGGCTCACCTTAATGCTGCAGCCTCCTCGGCCACCAGGGGAGGCATGGCTGAAGCTGGTGATGTGAGCGACACTGCCCAGCCGCGCTGGCGTCCCAGGGCCACTGATATGGGTGATGGTACTCTTGCCCCCAGTGCTGGTGCTGAGAAGGGTGGGGGGCGCCCGCAGCCCCAGCGTGAGTTCTGGAAAGGTAGAGAGACTACTGTCAGGACCAGGCGGGGTGAGGACAGTGCCAGCCAAGGTTGATGATACTCCCTTGTTCCCAGAACACCCTTTGGAGACACCCTGAGCCCTGGCTGCAGCACCTGTCCTATGTGCAGAGCTGGGCAGCTGCAGGCACTCATCTCCAGCAGCGGGGAGACCTACCTGCCCTCTGGTTGCCTGTGGGCAGCAGCACCCGGCCTGTGGGGGTCTGGCCACGGCTATCCTTGATCTCAATGGTGAATGTCGTCTTCATATTGGCCCCTGGCTCAGCACTGCCGACAGCTACGGGCAGCAGGGCACTGGGCTCCTCTGAGCAGACCACGGCCCCCCCTGCTCTGTTTTCAAGGGGCCTGGCAGCCAAGCCCCGCCCCCTGGGGCCCTCCTCCTGGGGGCAGCTCTGAAGCTGCCGAGCTGCTCCTTGCTGCTTCTTGCTGCACCCAGAGGAGGTGTCACTAGGGCCCTGTAAGGAGGAGCTGCTAGAGGAGGAGGCAGGGGTGGTGCTGACGTGGGAGGGGCCCAGGAGCCTTGCAGGGGTTGAAGGACCTAGAGCTGCCCGAGGTGGGCCATCCTGGAGCCCAGCAGCCATAGGAGAATCAGATGTGAACTTGCGCACGCGGTCCCGAACGGAGCCAGCACGCTGGAATGGGGAAGGTCCACTGGCACGGGGGGCAGGCTCTAGAAGAGACAGGAAGGCTGTCGGTGGCTGGGTGAGACAGGGACTGCCTCGAGCCTGGGGTAGTGGAACAGGCAGTACCTCGATTCTGGGCTGGCTGGCGGGGGCTGAGCACAGACAAGGAGCTTTGGCAGGGATGGGGTCCAGCTAGGTCTTGCAGTAGCAGCCATGTGGGGGGAGAGAAAGGAGAGTGTATGGGGGTCCCAACCCCTTTCTGCACCCCAACCTGCCCAGTCCATCCTGCACCTCCCATAGCTCCTGGCCTCCCTACTCAGTTGCATCTCTCTTACAGGCCCCAACTCCCTTTCTTTCACTGACCCCAGGATGACTGGACACTCCGGGAGCTGGGGTTAGGCTTGGGCTGGAGGAAGGGTGCCCGGGTCCTCCCTGCAGATGGGGATGGAGGACACCACCCCTCAGCCCGGCCAGCACTGCCCACAGCTCCAGCTGGGAGATGGGCGCACTCCCTTATTGGGGAAAAGAATGTGCCTGAGGCCCGTTGCCTTTCATGGCTGCGGGGAAGCCTCTGGCCATGGGTGGGAGGGGGTGGGGACACCTCAGGGGCAGTGGGAGGAGTGTCAGGGACTGCCTGGACCTCAGGAGGCTAGAGCTGTCTAGGCACAAGAGCCCATTTCCCAGGCAGGGAAAGAGAGGCCAGGGGAAGGGAAGGCAGATGCCTGTAGGTGCCCTCGCCGGGACCCTCACCTGCTCTCTTTGTGTTGGAGGGGTCTTTGGTGGGGCCTTGGACAGCAGGGGGCTCTGTGGGGCCAGGCAGGAGCTGCAGGGGAGACACGGCATGGGCAGGGCCCAGCTCCCAGACCAAGGATACCTGCCTGGCATCCCTCCCAGTCATCCAGACTCACCTCGTTGGCCTCCTGTCTCTCAGTGCTGTGGGGGGCTGGAGTCTCCTGGGGCTCAGGGCTGACGGCCCTGGGCGGGCTGGGGGGCGGCTTGGGGCTGCTCAGAGCCTGGGCAGCAGGGCACTGGGCCTCAGCAGGCTCCAGTGGAGGCTCAGGAGAGGCAGAGGTGGGTGAACTGTCAGGTGAGGCAGGTGAGCTGGATGTGCTCCCAGGTGGGACCTGCAGCAGGAGTGTCACTGTGGTCACATCCCGACTGGTGACTTCAGGGGTTGGGGTTGGCTCTGGGACCTCCGCCTCCAGCTCCCGTTTCTCTGGTTCTGGCACCTGCAGAGGACCCACAGGATGCAGCCAAGCTTCCCCAGGGTGTCAGGTGCTCAGGGCAGGGCATGCAAAGCAGAGGAGCTGGCTGCGGCTTCCTACAGGCACTCCTGCAAAGCATGGGCGCTGGCATGCCGTAGGCAGTTTCTGACCCGCACTTCCCAATATCTTGGCACTGCCTAGTCAAGGGAAGTTCAGAGAAGACAAGATGCTAATGCCAGGGGTTGGGGACGGCAGGACACTTGCTGGGGACTCCCAGACCTAACAGACCCCTAGACCTGAGGAACCCTGGCCTCAGCTTGATTAATCGGGGGGAGAGTGGGTGTTCTGCCAGGGACACAGCGACCTCTGCTGGCCACTGAGGGTACCAGCATGGCCTGACCTCTCACCCACACTCCCTGGAGAACAGAGTCCCCTCTGTGAACAGCCTTCTAGGAGTCAGCTCAGGCCTGAAAGGCAGGCCTTATAAGCCAAGGTAAGCATGTGGGTTGCCTGGAGAGGGAGGGGCAGCTTCAGGATAGGTTTTAGCCAGGGAGGAACCAGGGTCAGATATGCATTTCAGGGAGATGCCCCTGTCTGATGAGTGGAGGCTGGATGGCCGGCGTGGGGGTGGAAGGTAGTTGTGAAGGTGGGGAGGCCAAGCAGGGAGGTCAACAAGGGTGATAATGGAGATGGACAGGAACCTTGGAGGAGTGCAGACAGGCTAGCTTTGCGGGGAAGGCCTGCATACAGACAATTGTGGAGCGGAGGACATATGGCCAGAGGGGGCTTGGGAGAATGGGCAGAGGCTGAGATAGATCCCAGTGTCCCCCAAACATGGCTGGGGCCTTTCTCAGTCAAGGACCAGTCTGTAAAGACACAGGGCTCTGGGCCGCTGGCATCTGTGGGCCCAGGACACTGGGCCATCCTCCCACTTTGGCCACCTCTTACCTTACACCGTTCCAGCCTGTGTGCTGCCCGCCCCTTGCTGTCCTCTCTCGAGCCACTGTTGGGTCGCCCACTGCACAACCTCCCAGCCAAGGTGGCCGCTGAAAGAGACCGGAAAAGTGAAGAGTGAAGTGTCCGGTGAGAGGCTGGGTGGTGCTCTGGGCTGCATAGGCAGGGGTGGGGCCAGGGCAGGGTGTGTACCCTCAATCTCCTGGGCCCGTACTCGGCGGATGGCAGCCCGGATCAGCTTGCGTTCCTCGTACTCACTGGCACCTCGAAGCTGTGGGTGAGAGGCACGCCACGGGTACTGGGCTATGGAGTTCAGGTCTTCACCTGCCCCGCCCCCCTCCCCTGCCCTGGCCTGGGCCTCACCAGGGCAGTCAGTTCCTCCACATCACTCATGGACTCCAGTCGCCCTGCCAGCTGCACCAGAGCAGCCCGCTGCTCGGCCTCCCGATGCTGAGAGCTGCAGGGACATCATGCCTATAACCCTCACTGCTGTGGCCAGGTCATGGAGGATGTGGGCTGAGGGCAGGGGCCAGGACAGGGTACCCAGAACCTTGGGCGTGTGGCTGTGAACACCCTTTGGCTACATGCTGGCACATGCATGCCTGTGGACATGAGCACTAATATCACACACTCAGACATGCTGTCCACTTGGGCGTGGCCAGGACCCCCCAACTGGCATGTCCTCCTTGCCCACAAACATCCCTGTGTATTCAAATGCGTCTGTACTGCCATTTGCATACCCAGGTAGGCGCAGACAAACCTGAGCTTGCCTGCCTGCACAATGTGAACTGAGCTCTGGCATGTAATCCTCCCACCTGCATGCGCACACCCCCCCGTACACACTCACTGCAGCCAGTTCTCCTTGTTATCCTGCCGCTCAGCACGGAAGCGTTTGGATGCCAGGGCTTCCTCCTCTCGCTCTAGCTCCTGCCGCTGCAACTCCCGGATAGCCGAGCGGATGCGCCGCCGCTCTGCCAGATCCACTGTGACTTCTAACTGCAGGGCAGGCGGGGGCGAGGGGCAGGTCATTTTGGCTGCCAGGGCAGAGGGTGGGCACCAGCTGCCCACGGCCCGGCCTGTGGTACAATGAGTGATCTATTTCCATGCCCTTTGCCCCAAGCCTGTCACGTGCCTGCCCACCCACCCCCACCCCCCAGGGTCTCAGGGGGAGACCCAGCTCATGCAACCTGGGCTTCTGCACAGCTCACCATGGTTCAGAGAGCAGGCAGCCAGCAACTGCCCACCTGTGCCAGGTGCTAAGCCAGGCACTCCTTCCTTTGACTCCTGCCTCTCAGAGCGCTTCATCAAACCCCTGAGAGCCTGGGAACTACGGGAGGAGGAGGAAGAGGGAGGCCATCCTATGGGCCCCTAAGAGTGTCCCTGGGGACAGAAGGGTGATTCGGGCAGCTGGACTCCACGTTGTGAGAGAGATTCCCACAGTCTAGTCTCAAAGTACCACAGCTCTGCTGGGGGGTTACAGCTTCACCCACATTGGACTGATGGAGAAACTGAGGCAGGGGCCGGCACTCAGGCGTCCTAGCCCCCTTCATGGCTGGCGGCTATGCACTGGCTCAGGCCTAGCCACCACTGAAGGGGTGGAGGGGCTAGGGCCCAGAGTCGGGGGGCCAACCCCCCAGATACGGCAGCTGCACTAGGGTTCACCCAGGGTGTCCATGGGAGATGGCTGTCCATGGGATACAGGTGTCCAGGCTTCTTAGCCCCTCAGTTCCTGGGAAATTGGGGGTAGCTGGTCTAACCAGGTCTAAGAAAGGGCACCTCCTCTGGGGAGAGTCAGCCAATCTGGTTACTTCCCCCACACCTCTACCCCCTACTGTGCCTCTGTGGCTCAAGGGAGAGAGGACAGCCCCAGGGCCCAGGGAAGACAATGGCAGGGATAAGCCTCCAGTGTGGATCTGAGCCAGATGGGAGCAAGAATAGCCAAGGTGATTTCCTCTGCCTCTACCCCCCACATCACTTAGGGGTAGGGCCCAGGAACCCTCTACCCCCACTTCCTTTTCAGCCTCCTCCCCATCATTCTTTCCTGCTCCGTGGGGAAGCTGGGTAGGGGCTGGGGGTATAGGTTTCAGCAGGAGTGTGGGCTGGCTTAACTGTACTAATCTGAGGAGAATTGGGAGAGCCCTGGGGACAGAGTCACTTAGGTCCCTTCAGGCTCCAAATTCCTGAGGATCTATGGAGGGTCAGGCCAGAATCTCCAGCTGGTTCCAGCCCCAGTCTAGTCCTGACTGGGTGGTCAGGAGCATGTCCTTAAACTCTGTGTCTGGTTTTCTCACTCACCAGATGGGACAATGGCTGCCACTTCAGGGTAGTGGGTGGGGATGGGGGGGAGTGACTTGGATCCCACCCCACCCCGCTCCGCCCCGCCCTACCTGCCAGCATAGATTCTGCTGCACTATTACCCCCTGCTTGGTTCCAGCCACTTAGGGAGAAGGGAAAGGCGAGGGCAAATGAGGACAAGATAACTGAGGCGTTGGTAACATTTATTGAGAATCTGTATGCCACATGTTGTGCCGAGCCCTCGCTTGTCCTAACCTCACAGAAACCCCGGCACCTCATTACTGCCATTTGACAGATGAGAAAACTAAGGCTCAGGAAAGATAAGTGATTTGCTTATGGTCAAATGACCTGAGCTAGGATTTGAATCCAGATCTCTCTGACTCCAGGGTCTGCGCTAGGCTGAGGATAGCCCTGTTGCTGGAGTCTGTCTGCCACAGTGGGTACCTTGAGGACCTCGGCACTGTGTTGGGGGTTCCCTTCTAGCCTGGCCTAGAGATACCTATGAAAGGACTGAGGTGTGGAAGGGGAAGCTATTTTAGCAGAGGGAGGGAGAAGGAAGCTGACCTTCCCACCTCCCAGCCCTGGCCTTGCCTCAGGCCCAGAGCCGTCTGTGGCACTATTCGGAGATTGAGGGCTGGAGAGGACAACTGGTCCAGCCCTCCCTATGCAGGGGCAAGGAGGCTTAGATGCAATGACTAGCCCTTTGTCTTCTGGGCCACCCTTCCCAATGCCCTGGACTCCAGAAATGGAGTCCTTGTCCCTATTAAAAAAAAGGAAGAAAAAGCCTTTGCAACAACTGGGAGCCTCAGTGTCTCCATCTGGAAAATGGGAGTCTGTTTGATTCCCCACCCAAGTGGGCAGGGCAGGGCCTGGGGGGTGGACAACCTCATTCCACTGGCCACCCTCCAACATGACCCTGCCCTTGGGCCTGAAGGCAAAGATCTGCCCACAGTGTCCCTGCTCTGTGTCCTGCATTCTGGGCCTCCCAGGCCCCATCGCTGTGTGCGGAGGGGGCTGTGTGAGGGAGGGAAGGAAGTACAAAGTGCCATTGTCCACTGGGGGAAGGGGAAAGGGATGGGACGGTTTCCGAAACTGCCCAGTGAAATTCTCCTGGGAGGAAAGAGAGCGCTTCCTCCGGAGCGGGGGACGCCTCCGGGTACTTTCTGCCCTAGCTGCAGGGGCCTCAGTCTCCCCACCAGCACAAGGGAGGAGACTTACTAGGCCTTGGCTCAGTCCCAGCTCGGATGGGGCAGCGGCTGGCAGTGTAGTGAGGCCTCGCCAGGGGGCGCTGAAGGCCCGCAGGCTCCGGAACCCCGCCCCCGGGTCGTCCGCCAGCCCACCGCCCTCCTCCCTCGCCCACCACAAGCAAGGCACTAGGCACCCGGGAGGGAGCCAAACGGGAATCGCCCGGCTACCGAGAGGAAACCGAGGTTCACAGAACCGAAGCAGCTTCCCCGGGTCACCCAGCTAGTTAGTGTCGGATTCCGAACTGGAACTCCGGACCAAGGTGGAGGGGCACGCGGCGTGCATGTCCCCAGGCGCCCCCATTCCCACGTTGCCCCGCCAGGTCTTCAGGAATGTGCGGGAGCCGAGGCCGGAAGCGGCTACCGGAGTCCCGGTATCGGCCGGAGCGGGGGCCGGCTTTTCCTTATAAGGCCCGGCTCCGAGGGGTGGAGCCAGGTCCGGGACACCCCTGTTCCTGCCACGAGGCCGGCCGAAGCCAGGCCGGTGCGCGGGGCGGGACCCTCGGAAGCGTCGGAGCGAAGTAATGGCGGGCGCCCCGCGGTGGAGGAACCGGCCCGCGGTGGTAAAGACCTCGGGCGGCTTCTCCGTCCCGAGGCGAGGGGCGGGGTCTCGTTAGTCCTTTCCCTGGGAAGGTGGGCGGGGGTGGGCCGGAGACGTTCACTACTGTGACTGCTCTGAAACTTTTTCCAGCGCCCACATCCCGCACAGGTTTAGGGGTGGCGGCCGCAGAACCCTAAGCCTCAGAGGGAACCCTTAGAGATGGGAATGCGCGGAGACCTGGCTTTCTCCCTGGACCGCTCACCGTTTACTCCCTCTTAGAATTCCTACTTCCTGAATGGAGGTCGAACTGACCTTTGGAAGCCCAACCCATCCCCTCCAGGCTGCACACCTCAGGCTGTGGCGGTGGCAAACACCCTAAGGTGCTTGTCTGAGGACACGCAGACCTAGTGCCTTAGTAGATCATGGCAGCGGCTAAGCACTGCCCAATGGCCGGTCTGGACTGGCTGACTCCAGCCCCTGCTTTCAGAGGAATGGTAAGGGGGTGGGGTGGGTCACTTGCCTTCCCCTAGAGAAAGTAAATCTTTAATTCCCTCCCCGGACAAGGGTCAGGGGCTAGGAAGGTGGGGCACTGGTCCTTCAGTTCAGCTGCTCACTACCCTTGCCGGTGGGCACATGCCTGTCTGTTGTGTTGCCTCACTTCTTTGTGCACGGTGGGGGAGCGGGGAGTGCTTTAGGGCACTCAAGAAGAGGCTCGGAAAGGGATAGATTGGGCCCATGCCGAATTTCCATCGCCATATCAACTCTAATATCTAGATATTAGGTTCACACACATCGCCCCTCCCACTTTATAGGTAAAGAAACTGAGGCTTAGCGTGGAAAAAGGACAGACTAGAAGTCACAGAGCTCATAAGACTCTTCTGGCCTTGACTTAGTCAAGACTCTTGGTTCTCCATGCCCCCCTTTGGGGTTCATTTGGATCCTGGCCCATACTCTTCCTAGCTGGGTGTCTTTGGGCAGGTGAATTCACTTATCTGAGGCAGTGTCCTCCTGGCCCTCAGAGTTGCTCTGACCATTTTGCACCCAGCCTGCCCCTGCCATGCCCTGGCATCATTGGGCCAGCCTGCAGGGGTGGACGCTGCCCAGGCTGTTGTCTGGGAGAGGCACATCGAGCTCCTACACCTGTGGCTGCATATGGTCAAGTCCTTAGCAGTTACTGTTTAAACAAGTGGTAGCAGTGGGGGCTGGTAGGGATCAGGCCTCCAGCACCTGGCATGGACAGGCAAATGCCACTGGGGCCTCCGCATCAACCATGTGGAACAGACCTAGCCCTGTTCCCCTGAGCGCCTCTCCTTTCCCCTCCCCCACCATCTACTCTTGTCAACTGAGAAATAGCCTGGAAGGTCCTGCCTCTGGCCCGGCTTGCCTTTCCCGACATTGGGGGTGATGGGGCCACTCACCAGCTTCCGAAGGGCTCCCTCATCCAGCCCAGCTAAGGCCTCGTCTGCCATCTTGCTGGCCCCTATCTCCGTTCGTCTCCTCCTGGTGAGATCTTCAGTGCCTGTGGCACCTAACACCAGCTCAGGGAATTCTGCAGGGGACAGACATAAGTCAGGCCTGCTGGCGCCTCTTCTAGTGCCTCAGTTTCCCTGTCTTACGATCATTTGTTGCTGTCCCATCCTTGCTACCTGTGATGTGACTCCTGGTTGGGAGTTGCCCTCTGCCCTATGGTAGTGTGCTGGAAAATTCAACAAGAGTCCCTGGTTACAGTCCAGCCAACTCAACTACCAGCCTGCTGCATGGCCTAAACTGGACCTCCGCCTGTGTAAGCAAACAGGGAGGGTAGGGACCTAGATTAGGAAGCTGGGCACCAGCAAGGCCCATCCAAGCTGTGATCACCACCAGGGGGTGCCCAGCAGATTCCACAGTTGCCTGCTCCACCCACCCATCCATCCCCAAGGCCTGCCCAGCCCCACGTACCTCCAAAAGCTCAGCCTCTGGCTGTGGGCTGAGGCCTTATCTAAGTCCTTGCTGCTACTGCCATTCTCATTCCCTTAGGTGACTTAAGCCTTTAAGGTAACTGCCTTCCAGTTCTGGAGGACAGCCCTCTGTACACACCCCTCTCCACTCCTCCCATTTCTGCCCTCCCTCCAATGCCAACTGCCCTGACCTCATGAAGCAAGGTGTCCAGGCATGCAGCTCCTTTCACTAATTCACACACTTAGCATTCAGTTCCTCACCTGGAAGGGTCTTGAAAAACTGACCCGTCCAACCTCTGGATTTAGGCAAACTGAGGATTAGAGAGGATCTGGCATTTGTCACAGGGGGAAGGAAGATCCCAAAAGCCAGAGGATAGGGATGGATTTTATAAAAATCTTGGCCATCTCTGGCTTCTGACGCTCCCTTCCAAAGTGCCCCCGGGGCTCAGGACAGTCCCTTTTACCCCATCATTATCCATCAAAACGGCCCCCTAAATCCTGGCCCAGCCTCCCAAACGCAGCTCTTTCCTTCCTCCAGCAACCCTAATATCTTTCTGGAATTTGAGAGTCCACAGCCTGAAAACCATAGCTGCTGAGTTAATGTATGGTGATTGAAGTGCCCCCAGGGTTCCCCCTCTTGATTTATCACTCAGTCAACCCTTCCCTCTACCCAGGACAGTCACTTGTTGAGTCACCCAATCCAGTGAATGGGTCTGGGGGGGGGGGTTCCCAATCCACACAGTTGGTTTCATTGGACCCTGCCTGTTCAAGTTGCTGCTTCCTTTTCCCATCCCTGTAGGCTCGGACAGATGTCAGTCTCCCAGCCTCCCTCTGTTGTAGCCCTTGCTTCTTACCAGTCTACTGTGGAGTAAACCCCCCCCCCCCGCCCCACCCAAGATTGCCACTCACCAATTACTAGACTTAAGTCTTGTGGACACTCTGAGTTCCCCCATGTCTTCGGAGGGGCAGAGGTCCCTAATCCATGATCTAGGACCTCTAGGGGACTCTAGGAAGCCTCTTTTTTCCTCGGATATTCCCGCTGCCCCACTCCAGTCGCATGGCTCTCTGTCACAGCCTTGGGTCCCCTGCGATTGTGGGAGACCTCAGTGGAATGTAGGAACATCCCCGGGGTGGCTGCCTTCACTGGCCAGCGCCCGTGGAGGTTATGAAGCTTCCTGGTCTCAGAGCCTTATCCCATGGTTTCGAACCCCTGCAGTTGGGTGGGGGCTCCCAGGTCTGGGAGTCCCAGAATCGCCGCCCCGATACCCGGCTTCCACTCGGGGACCAGGAGGCCCCCACACCCACCTCTCAGTCCGGTTCGCCAGTCGCGCTCAGGCTCAGGTTAAGTCGCTCAGGATCCGACAGATGGCTAGGAACAGTCAGGCGGAAGGCACCGCGACTGGGATCCCAGGGCCACACAGCAACCGTCCTCAGGATTCTGGTAGCGCCGCCTGTCCAGCCGCGCCAGCAGCTCGGCCGGCCCCGCCTTGGCCAGGCGCGCCAGCCAACCCTCGGGAGGGTCCCGCCCACCCTGGTGCCCCATTGGGGAAATTTAATTTGACGGCCACACCCCTCGCGGGCCTGGTTTGCAGGAGATTGTAGTGGTGGGACCACTGCCGTGGTGGCCTTGGCTGGTCGGTTGGGTGTCGCCAGGAGGACGCAGTTTTGCACCAAAGTTCAGGAAGGGCCTCCCTCCCAGAGCCGGAGCAAGTGGCCCGGAATCGCTGGAGTCTAGGAGCCTTCAGGACAGCCCTCCTCTTTGTTCGTGAGACCAAATCCCCTCCCTGGACTCCGCCCCCTCCTCCGTTTGTGGCTGCCTTTGGCCGCTGCCCCCAGGCTGCTTTCGGGACACCTGGTCTGAGCCACCTCAGAGTAGAGACTGGGTGACCAGCAGCATTTTGACACTATGTTGGAGCATCTCAGGGACCATCTCAGATGGAGGGAAATCAGTCACACAGCACACCTTTCTCAGCCGAGGCACCTTTGCCCAGACATTGCCCTGATCTATCATGCTTCTCTCTTCCAAGCCCTTCTGGGTCTGCTTCTTGGAGCGCTCAGTCCTAAATTAGGCAGATGGAGGAAACTGAGGCCCAGAGAGAGCCAACATGCCCAAGACAACACAAGGAGTCAGCCAGGGGACTCCAAGAGCTCAGATCCACTCCACCTCCCTTTCTGGAGGCCCTGGAGCCGCCCACAGGTCTCCATGGAGACCAAAGGGAGCTGGAGCCTGGGAGGTGGGGTCTGGAGTCCTGTCTGTCAAATAAAAACAACAATAGTATTAACTCATTTATTTTGTACTTGTCAGATACCAGGCATATATCCCCTGTAGCTACCATTTGAGCCCAGGATTATTGTCCCATTTTACAATTGAGAACAACAGCTGATGGGGAAATGTGATTTACACCAGCACCTTTTGAGTCCAGAGTCTCTGGGAAAGTGGGCCTGTTGCCTCCAGCAGTCTCGCGGCCCCACCATTCAGATCCTCTGTGCCTAACCCACCCACCCCACCTCGCCCCCATCTAGAGGGAGGTTCAGTATCGACTGCGAGACCCATTTAAAGGTATCCTATTTCATCCCCATATCCTTGACTGGTGGTCCCATTTTACTCGTGGAAAAACCAAGGCGCTGAGAGAGGAGACTCGTTCAGGTCACACGGGAGGAGGAGCAAACAGAGCCCAATTTGGAGACTATACTTCGAGGTCCCCTTCTCTTGGGCAGGCCCCCTGTAGGCCCTCACTGCTTTACTTCGATGCCCTCTTACTCTGCAGGACGAAGAGTCAGCGCCCTTCAAGGCCAATCCTGTCCTACTTCAAACCTCGCGCGCCCGTTGGTACAGCCCCTTGGGGCGGGGCACACCCAGGCCCCCTGACATTCTCAGGGCCTGCCTGAGTGGTGACTCCCGGCTCCAATGAATGGCCTGATTCATGCTAGCTCCGCCTCCCGCAAGCTGGAAGGAGCCGCGCAGGTGAGTCAACGCGGGAACCTGTTCCACTGCACAAAAGCTCAACAGTTCTTGGTACCAGGAGCCCTCAGGACTGGGGTCCTCCTTCCAGCCTGCCTATTTCCCTTCCTTCCTGAAAGGGGCGGGGCGGGATGGAACTGTGGTGGTGGTGAAACAAAGATCAAAGGGCAGTTCCATGTGCTCTGGAGAAGTTTTAGCCACAGCCAAGGAACGTGTAAACACCTCGAGAGGAGGGTTCTGGTGTTTACTGAGCACCCGCTGCATGTCAGGCACAGGGTTTGCCCTATTGCAAGTTGACCGTTGTGCAAGAGAAGTATTACCCAGATTCTAGAAAGGAGGAAGCTGAAGCTCGGAGATGAAGGCACCTTGGACTGGTAATGGCATTCAAACTTGAGTGAAATTCTGCCAATGTTAAGGCCCCTTTCCTCCACCTCGCTACCTGTAGGACGGGGGAAATCCTGGAAGACTCCTCAGAGGAGGTGATGTACAAACTGATCCTTGAGGAAGGGTGAAAAGAAATACACCCCGCTGAATAGAGGGGGAAAAGCATGGAAAGGCCTTTGTGGCAAAGGAATAATGTGAATAGAGTACAGGAGGTTTGTAAATGGGAAAAGGAGGAAGAGATGAGCTTGGATGGAGCAGGAAATGGAGATGGGGTGGTCCCTCCCATCTGTGAAGCTCCCTGAATACCAGGTGAGCAGGGTGAACATATCTTTTGGGCATTGGGGAGGCCTGGGTTTCAGTCTGTCCATCTGTAAAATGAGGTAGTTGGACTGGCCCACTTCAGACCCTCCCAGGGCAAGGGGGTGTAACTGAAAGGGTCCACATTCCTCTATGTCTAACCTTGAACTTGGCAGAGTAGGAAGTAGCTGAAGCAGCTTAGGGGCCAAGGGTAATATTTTGCTTTAGTGCCTGAGTCTGATAATAAATATTGTACCAGGCTGGCCGTGCCAGATCCCTGAATCACCCTGCTAGCTGGCTCCCACTCCCTCCCAGCCAGGATCCTTCAGAGGAAGCCCAGGTCTGGGGTCGGGACTCCAGAGGAGTGATGGATCTTAACCCTGGATCCACCCTAGGCAAAGTTTTTGTCCTCTTGAAACCTTGATTTCCTCATCTTCACAATGGGGGAACAGTGGCCTGAGCTCACTAAGCCCTCTCTCTTTAGACTAGACAACTTAAAAAGTCCAAGATTGTATGAGAGACCCCACCTTGACATGTGCTCACGAGTGGTTGTGAGGCCAGCCAAGGCCAAGATCTTGGGCCCAAGAGGGAGTCCAGGGGCTGTGGTGCACTGGGAGGGTGGGAAGGGTTAGAGATAGATCCAAGTTGGGCCTGCTCTTGGGGTCTCATAGCCTACTGGTAGTAGGGGGAGACATGGCGTGTGGAGCCTAAAAGTTGTGGAGAACAAAGCCCTCACTTGCTGGTTGGCATGCTGAGGGAATGGGAAAAGGCAGAATGGAGAAAGGAACAGCATGAGCAAAGGAAGGGAGGTAGGAGTGTGAGGACTTTTTGGGGGAAAAGTCCGGTTGGTGAGGCTGGACCACGGGGTCTCTAGAGGAGAATGGGTTCTTGTAAGGGTTGGTTGAATCCATGGGCTGTGACCCTTCTCGTCATAGGCAGAATTGGAGGTCCCCAGAGTCACGGCCGGCAGCCCCAGGAGTGGGGCTGGAGACCTGTTTGGAAAACCAGTTTGGCAAGGCTGTCTCCTTCATGATGTCATCCAGCTGCTCGGTTCTCTGAGTGACAGTGCCAGATAAACTTCCGGCCTTGGGGGAGAAGTGGAGGGGGGGCTGGCCCCAGGGCTGAGGGATGGGAAGGGAGTGACTCTTCAATGTAGGAAACTTGGAGGCAAGAGGGAAGAAGACCTTAGGGGGCTCGAGATGCCCACTAAGCTGCTGTGATGAACCCCAGGAGAGCAGCCTCATGGACATAGGAGAGGGCTCGATATGGTCTGGCCTGGATTTCTTGTGACTTCTCTGGGTTCCCTGATGCCTGACTCCATCCAGGCTCATGGTGGGGGCCCCATATATTTGCTGCCCAGTGAGTTGGAACTTGGCCCCAGATCGCCCTTACAATACACGAGTGGCTATTTTGTTATTACCGTGACCCTCGCAGCTTGCGCCCTGTGAGGTAGGACCATCATTATACAGATGAGAGGACAAGCTCAGTGAGGCCAAGGCACACCAACACCTCACACAGGATTTGAACCCAGAACTCTCGGTCTTAACTCTGATACCCTGCCATCTGCCATTGGGAATCTCTTCCCACATGGGGCCTTGTAATTTTTTTTTTTTTTAAATCCTCACCTGAAGACATACTTATGATCTTAGAGAGAGAGGAAGGGAGGGAGGGAGAAAAGAGAGGAACAGAAACATTGATGAGAGAAACATCAATTGGTTGCCTTTTGCACGACTGGGGACTAAATCTGCTACCCGGGCATGTGCCCTGACCAGGAATTGAACTCTTGACCTTTTGGTTTGCGGGATGATGCCCAACCAACTGAGCCACACCGGCCAGGGCCATATTTCCTAACTACTTATGAGCACAGGAATTGAATCTTGGCATCATAAAGTCCTAGATGCTCACTTCATGGTCCAAATAGGCAATCGGAGTCCCTGTATTCTCGGGGATAGGCCTCAGGTTTCACAGAAGTTGGGGGTGGAGCCACTCTGCACCCCAGATTCCAAGTTTCCCGAATCCCTTGTTTCCCCCTCTGGGCCTGGCGTGCCCAAGCATAAAATGACAATTACGGACACATACTGAGTGCGTGCCTACTATGTGCCATTCACTTATTTGATCATCACCACAGCTCTGTGAGGTAGGTGTTAAGATTATATCCATTTTACCCTGGCTGATGTGGCTCAGTAGATTGAGCACTGGCCTGCGAGCCAAAAGATTGCAGGTTCAATTCCCAGTTGGCACATGCCTGGGCTGGGGGCCTACAAGAGGCAGCTGGTCTATGATTCTCTAGCACATTGCTCTATCCTCTTTCTCCCTTCCCCTCTCTAAAAATAAATAAATAAAGATTTTTTAAAAAGCCAGAAGATTATATCCATTTTATAGATAAAGAAACGGGCTCAGAGCGGGGGAAGTCACTTGTCCAAGTTGACACAATATGTTGGTGGTAGAGCTGGGACTTGAACCTGGTTGGGTGTGCCCTTTCCCCAGTAGGCCTCTTTGGAGGCATGAAGACCCCTAGGCAAGAGAGTGCATGGTCCCTTTGCAGGATCCAGGGGCGAGCAGTGTCCAGTTCACAGTTTCCATGCAGGCCTGTCCTCCCTGAGGCGGGAAGAAAAGTGCTGAGGCTATGGAAACACTGTTAACCTTCCCAGAGGAGGCAGCCACGGTGGGAGGGAGTGCTCGGTGCAGACCTCAGAGCCAAGTGCAGACGTGGCAGCTTGGACCCACTGCAGGCGAGGGAGGGAGGCAAGGTGGGGCCAAACCCAAACCAGCCTTCCAGCAGTTCCCAGCCCTCTGCCTGCCAGGCCTGGTCCTGCTTGCCCCTCTAGCTCCCCATCTGGATTTAAGATGAGTATTCTAGGCCTAATAATAGCTGAATGGCAGCAAGGGCAATGCCTCAGGCTGCAGCCAGTGGCAGGGCTAGGGTCCTCCCTAGTCTCACGCTGGCCTGCAACAGTTTTCAGAACTTTGAAAATAATAGCAAGTGCTTATGAACTACATACACATGCTAAGTGCAGGCATTGTGCTAAGGCCTATCTGCAGTAACTCATTTATTCCTTATGACCACCCCAGTGAGATGAGACTGCCACTAGCCCTATTTAATGGATAGAGAAACTGAGGCACAGAGGGTTAAGCTATCTGCCCCTGAAGATTATGGCAGCCTCCAATTGCTGAGCACATACATGTCCACCCTGGGCACTGTGCTAAGCGCTTCCTGTGTATTTTCCCATTTTAGGAAAATACGTAAAGCATTATGGGCAGATTGTTGTTTAGTTAGATGAGGAAAAAATGAGAACCAGAGGAAAAGGGAATTGCTCAAACTCACATAACTGGAAAGGGCACAGTTGAGACCCAAAGCCAGAACGCAAACTCTAGAGTGGTGAAGACTTGGGCTTCTGGAATCAGACAAACCTGAGTATGCTAGTGACATCACTGCTCCTTAGCTGTGTGGCCTTGGCAAGTCACACCACCTGCTTGAGTCTCTGTTTTCTCCTCTGTAGAATGGGGGTTTGTTTGAGATGATGCTAATGCCGCCTGTCAGATACTAAGCCAACCACGGGGGTCATTTGCAGCATGCAGTTACATCATACATATTCACTCATTCAATTATCACAACAGCTCCCCAGGTGGGAACTGGGGACTGCTCTTTTCTTTTTATTTTTTAAAGGACTTTTTAATATATATTTTTAGGGGAAGGGAGTGAGAAAGAGAGGAAGAGAAACATCAGTGTGTGGTTACCTCTCACGTGGCCCCCACTGGGGACCAGGCCTGCGACCCAGGCATGTGCCCTGACTGGGAATCGAACCAGCAACCCTTTGGTTTGCAGCCCACGCAGCCCACGCTCAATCCACTGAGCTACACCAGCCGGGGTCAGATTGCTCTTTTCTTCCACCTATTTTATAGAAGAGAAATGTGAGGCCCAGAGACAGGAAGTGACTAGCCCAAGACCAACAGCAAGTGAGTCAGGATTTGAGCCCAGTGCTTTGATTCCAGAGGCTGAGCTCTTATCTTTTTATACTTTGTATTGTGATACTGAGGCACAGAGGGGATATGAGCTATGTCCAGGTCACATAGCATGGTAGGTCTCTAGAGCCGTCTGATGTGAGGAGGCTGGGAGGGGAAGGCCTGTCTGCCAACCCCTGGTCACTACAGTTACAGCTTCTCTGGGCTTGGAGTGCAAGATGTTCCCTAGCCTCAGATTTCTGAAAAGATGCCGTGTTCTTCTGAGGTTAGAGCAAGATCCAGATTTTTGTGCCCCTTCCCTGGAAGGTTAGGATTCTAGATTCAGCTAGCAGAGGTGGGGAGGTCCCTTCTTGCCAAAGAGGACCAGTCCTCAGAGTCACCAGGGAAGCTTGGGGCATGAAGAGCGTTTCAGGTTTTGCTTAAATTCTGATTCTTCCATTCCCTAGCCTCTTCATCTGTCTGAGCCTCCCTCCTGTAGTAGATTTTTGCAAAAATGACTTCAAGCTTTACCCTTCTTGAAGGCAAAGCCCCTTTGCAATGTGACTTTGGAGCTCCTCCCATCAGGAGTTAGAGTCCCTTTCTTCACCCTATAAATCTGGGCTCAGCCATGTGACTTATTTTGGCTAATAGAAATGCAGCAGAGGTGACATTGCCAGTTCTGAGTCTGGACCTTAAGAAATCTTCTAGCTTCTGCTTATCTCTTGGAACCCTCCCAGCTGTCGCGTGAACAAGCCCCGGTTATGCTGCCCGAGGACGGGAGACCCCTGGAACAGGAACGAGTCTCCTAGATGAGGCTGTGCTAGTCCGTCACCAGATGATCCAACAGCTGACCACAGACGAGCGGGTGAGCCCGACTGAGACAGGAAGAACCTTTAGCTGAGCCCAGCCCAAATTGCTAGTCCATGAAATCAAGAGCTATATAAATGGTTTCCAGTTTAAGGTACTGTTTTGGGGTGATTTGTTATGCAGCACTGTTGTGGCAATTGATAACTGATACACAGTTTTGAACATTTTTTTTATTCAGTGTAACTGCTGTAACAACCCCAAAATCTCAGTGGCTTCACCCGATCAGACTGTATTTCTCATCCATGTGATAGGTCAGTGCTCTCCTAACCCATCTCCCTTGGAAGGCAGCTCTCTTCCAAGCAGTGACACCCTCAGGCCCTCCCTGGAATCCATTCCTGAATCCAGTGCATATGGAAAGGGATCCTAAAAACCAAGAAGCTCTCCCACTCTTAATTGCTGTGGCCCAGGGGTAACATGTGTAATTTCGTTTGCTAGAATGTAGTCACATGACTCTACTAATTGCAGGGGAGGATGAGCATATGCCCGTCCTGTGTATTCAGGAAGAAGAGTCGGCTCAGAATGCACCAAACATTGCTTCTGCCGCCTTTCTTCCCTTACCAGGCCGCCGTGGGGATCAAGCCGAGCATTAACATCTATAAAGAATTAACTGCATTACCCAGCACAGGATGGTTTAAATAGGGGCAATTTATAGGTGAGGAATCTGAGACTCGGAGAGGTTGAGGAATCTGCCCAAAATCACACAGAGAGCCAATTGAGTAGCTGTTTTGTGGTGGTGAAGGGCTCAGGACAGATTTGGCTTTGGACAGATCTGGGTACAAATCTCAGCTCTCTCCCTTCTTTACTGTGTGACGTCATTAAGTTGCTCAGTTTCTCTGAGCTTCAGTTTTCTTGTCCACAAAATGAAAAGTGAAATAGTCCAGCCTCGTAGGGTTGGGGTGAGCATGCAGGAGCTCGTGTGTGTCAAGAGCTCAGTCTATCCCGGTACGTGGGTCCTGCTTAATAAACGCGAGCCACCGGGGTAGATGCGGTGCTATTTCTGATCTTCCCTTGCCAGGATCAACAGATGTATTATGTTTTGTGCAAATCCTGTTTCTTCCCCTACCTCTTGTGGTGCGAATGGTTTTACTTACCTGGTTAAGAAGAGGAAAATTTCCCTGGATGGATATCAGTCTCTCAACAAGCCTTTGAGCACCAAGTCCCCAAACCCCCATGGCTGTTTTTCTGGCAGAGATCTGAAATGCCTACATCATTGCTTCCTTCAGACTAAAGCTTGGCTCTGTGAAATGTGTCCCTTTCCCAACACACCTCTAGTATTGTCCTATCACTGGGATGGGGACAGGGCAAGAGGGCCTGGAACTTATGGGCTCCAGCTGGGGAAAGGCCAGGGCCAGGGCAGACCCTGCTGAGTGTGTGGTCTGCGCATTCTGCAAATTTCTGCCCACCCTGAAGGAAGGGGCCAAGGTGGGTAAGATGTGGCTTCCCCTCCTTTCTCCTCTATTTAACCCCTCTCTCAGCCTCCCCTTGGAGCCAGACAGACAGAGATTTGTAAGCATCTGCTGACGCTTGTAGGCCCCATGGAGCTCCATCTGAAGGGAGGCAGACTCAGCAAACAGAGCCCTATATAAACAGATTGGGAGGGGCTCTGTGAAGGAGGAGCCACAGGACACCACAAGAACATGCACTGGGGGACCTACTGTAAATTATTTTTGAAGTTCTATTTTGAATCACTAATCCTGGGAGGTCACAGGAGTAATTATGCTCAGATCTGGAGGATAAGAAGAAATTTGCTAAACAAGGAACTGAGCTGGTCTTGGGGTGAGGGGTGATGTTCCAGGCAGGGGAATGGGCTGTGGAAATGCCCTGAAGCAGGAACAACCTCTAGGAACTGATGGAGGACCCACGTGACCCAAGTCTGAAGGATAAAGGAGGGGAGGGGTGCAAATGAGATGGAAGAGGGAAGAAGGGTCCAGGCCAAGGGGTCCCCGTGGGCAGGACTGGCTTCACAATTTGTGGAGCCTGTTGCAAAGTGAAAACATGAAGCCCCTTGTTCAAAAATTATTAAGAATTTCAAGATGGTGACAGTAGAACCAGCCAAGCCTGAGGCCCTGTGTACTACACAGGTCGTGCACCCGTGAGGTTGGTCCTGCCCGTGGGAAGTCTGCAGGGAGCCACGGGAGGCTTTTGAGTGAGAGGGTGGTATGATTTGCATAAGCCTTAGTTGCTGTCTTACTATACCACATCTGGATGGTGTGTGACCCTCTCCTCTCTGCAGAGGTGGCCTGATTCATTTTCCTAAAATATTTTACTCAGAATGTCACTCCCCTGATCAAGAGCCTGTAGTGGCTCCCACCCCCCTAATAAGATCCAGCCCAGACTCTCTACCCAGACCCTCAAGGCCCTTCATAATCCGCCCTCACCTGGTTTGGGTAATCTGATGTCCACGTAGGCTATTTCCTGAATCCAAGAGATGATGAACTAACCCAAGGACCCAACAGTTACAGGAGGGCGAGTCAGGACTGGAAGCCTGGGTGCCACCCCTGCCCTGGAGGAGGGTACAACCTCACAGTGTGCTTTGTACCTGCCAACCTAGCACAGAAACCTGCACACAGTAGGTGCTCCACATGTGCCCGTGGCAGTGAGTTCCTCCTGGGGCATATCTTTGCCAGGGTAAGGGTATTCCAGAATCCAGGATGTAATTAGCATCCTTCTTGGCTCTTTTTTTATCTCCCCTATCTCTGGGCATTCCTAAAGCCCCACCACGCCCTGGGATGCCCAGTGGGCCTGGCCTTGCCCATAGACATGTTGTGTCTGGCCTGTACGGCTTTTAAAAAGCTTTTTTGAATTTGTCATTAGCATTTAAAAATCAAGAAATTTCTCATGACCATCCAAATTTTTGTTTCTCTGCAGAGTGTCATACCTGGGTCTGAATTCCGGGGCGCCACTTCCTCTGAAGTAGAACCTCCAAGGGGTTCCTCTCTAGACCCCTAGTGGGCCCAGGCAGTTTGAGACCTTGAAGAAGGAGCACCCTAATTACCACCAAGGACCAATCAGGATCCTGGAATCTAACTAATCAGGTGAATGATTCCACCTTCTGAGGGCAGGGCCAGGAGGAGTAAACCCCAGCCTAGTCTCTGCCAAGAGGAAGAATGAGGGATGTTTTGTTCCCATTCTCACAACCAGCTCCCAACTGACGCTGACTCCTGACGCCCTGGGGGGCTGAATGGGTGCAGTGGATGCAATGAACGCTCTCGGCCTTGCCGATCCCTGCCACCAGGTCTTTGCTGTTGCCTTGCTCTCTGCTTGGGCCACTCTGGCTCCTGATCACCACTCCTGTCTCAGCTCACATGTCATCCCCATGGAAAGGCCTTCCCAGTGCACCTGTCTGAGCACCAGGCACTGTTGTATTCGCTACTGTATTATCTTTTTAAAGTTTCTCATACCAGTTGTTATCTGAAATTACTTATTTGTTGCTGTTTGGCTGATGCTAGGTGTGAGCTCTGTGAAGGCAAGGATGAGCCTGCCTCGCTCACCACCGGGTCCTCAGGGCCTGGAATAAGACCTGGCTCCCAAGAGGAGGTTGAACGCTGCTGTGGAACAAGGGAACCTCGGGACTCACAAAAGACCTTTCCCTGGAGGGTGCACGTGACCTGTGTGGGCGGGAGCTGGTAATGGGTCAGCCAGTGTACAATTCAGGAGCAATTAGTCACCAGCTAATTGACACACAAGACAGCTGAGGGGCTGGGAGGAGAGCAAGGGGGTGACACTCGAAAAGGAGCCTCAGCTCTCTTTTATCAGGAGAGGGCAATGAGGAATCTCCAGGGGAAGGTTTGAAAACCTCTTCTGTGTTGTTGAAGGAGATGTCAATGATCAGAAGTCCCCCAAAAGGGATCTGGTCCCTTTAAGAAGCAGGTGGGTCTAACCAGGCCATGGTGGCTGCAACTGGAAGAACAGGCCTGGAAAGCAAAGAGTGGGACAGAGGAAGAGTTTACCCTTTCCTACTTTTGGGGGGAAGACACTTTCAGGTATTAGGAAAGATTCTTTTGTTTGCAAATACTAGACACTTCCCTGGATTACCCTGAGCAAAGGGGGACTTTATTGGGAGGCCGTCAGAAGTGGTGTCAAGATTATAAAAATTTCAAGGTAGAAAGAGGGTGCCATCAAACTCATTGTCGTTTGAATTCACCCAAAATTGTTTTCTGGTTCCCACACTTCCTTCAGATCAGCCTGTTGGTGAGAGCTTTGCATTTGAAGTATGATCTCAGACCAGCATCTTTGGTCTCTCCTAGGAGCTTGTTGGAAACTCAGAGTCTCAGGCCTTACCCCAGACCTACTGAATCAGGATCCGTATTCTCACAAGATACTCAAGGGATTCAAGTGCACATTATAGTTTGGGTTTGTGGCCGTAAGAATCAACTGTTGATCGGGGGAGGGTGTCTCCTAAATGTGAAGGTTCCTAGGCCTTCCATGAGAGCTGCTGCTTTGGTGGTCTTGGGGGGATGGGTGTTTCCCAGAGTCCATGAGGGAGAGGGCAATAGATTCAGCAAATAGTCTTGAGCTGCTGCAACTAATTCTTGCTCATGCGCCAGCGGGGTGGAGGTCCAGCCTGCAGCCGCCTGCTCTGCAGGTAGGAGATGGGCCTGAGAAACCCAGGTCTGTGACTTCCCAAGGAGGAAACTGCTCGGGACTCTGGAAGGAACGCCCTGTACACCGCTGGATCTCAACCTCCAGGGCTGTCTTTTGAGGGGCTCATCTGCTTGACTGAAGGGAGGTAGAAGGTGGCCTGGGCTGATGCCAGAGCTGCGGACCTCAGCCTGCCTGCTGTGCTGCAGACAAGCAGCTCCTAAGAAGATGTGTTCAGCCAAAGGATGGGAACAGTGCTGTTGACTTGGCCCTATAGCAGTTGCAAAGTGCCTTCGCCCTTCATTATATTTGATCTTCATGCCAGTCTCGTACAAAAGACCAAAAAGAAACAGCCAAGCGTGGAAGGCTCCTGCCTCTAAAAAGAGTTGACTTCAACCTCAGAAGTGATTGTAACAGTTAAGTTTAGTGAGGGCTACTACTTAACTTGTACCTCCCTCTTGATCCATTAAAACCTGGTTCTCAAATTAAAAGCGCTGTTGAGGCCCTGGCTGGTGTGGCTCAGTGGGTTGAGTGACGGCCTGTAGACTGAAAGGTCGCTGGTTCAATTCCCAGTCAGGGCCCATGCCTGGGTTGTGGGCCAGGTCCCCAGCTGGAGTGTGCAAGAGGCAGCCCATCCGTGTTTTTCTCTTCTTTCTCCCTCCCTTATCCTCTCTCTAAAAAAATAAATTTAAAAAATCTTCTAAAAAATAAATAAAAATGCCCTGGCTGGTGTAGCTCAGTGGATTGAGCGCAGGCTGGGAACCAAAGGCTCCCGGTTCGATTCCCAGTCAGGGCACATGCCTAGGTTGCAGGCCAGGTCCCCAGTGAGGGCCATGTGAGAGGCAACCACACATTGATGTTTCTCTCCCTCTCTTTCTCCCTCCCTTCCCCTCTCTCTAAAAATAAATAAATAAAATCTTTAAAAAAATAAATAAAAGCAAAAGAGCTGTTGAGTTAGGAGGTTGGGTCAGGGGTGAGCTCATCTTTTCCCATTTTGAAGTTAATTTAAAGTGTAACCATGTTAGATCACTCAGTGAGACACAAGTGTCTATCTGGGCTTGCTCAGTACTCTGGGGTTCAGGAGTTTAATTTTCAGGGCCAAAACATTAATGGAGGAAGACCATTCCTACATCTCCCACTTATTTCTGCCACCCACAGTTCCCAGGCATCACTTGGCACCTCGAGGCAGCTCCCAAAATTGCAGACAGAGGCTCCAGAGGAAATTGTCAGTCTCTACAAGGCTTGCCTGGTGTTTCCAAAGCTCGTTCGATGACATCACAAGTAAGACTTGGCAAATAGGATAAGGGAGTCTGGCCAGTGAAGACAGACAGAAGCCTGCAGGCATGGGTTCAGGCAGGACAGAAACGGAGATTGCCAATAGGTGGAGGTGAGGACAGAGCAGAGCACCTTGGAAAGAGAATGAACAACCAGTTGGCATTACCGAACAGGTTCACAAGCACGGTCCTCCTTCATCCTCAGCAGCCCTGTGTGGTGAGAGATAATTACACCCCTTCTACACATAAGGGTCCTAAGATTCAGCAAGACCGTAGGGCTACGCATAGCCTAGCCATGCCCGTTAAACCATGGTGGGTGAACAGGTCACGTTTGTGGGATACAAGTAGAATGTGTATATTTGATAGCACTTTTAAAAAGAGCTGTGAATGTTGAGAAGTTTGTAGTGTTGCATAGTATTGCCCTACAAGATACTTACTAATTACAAAGGGACCCTTTACAGCAGAGAAACCTGGCGGACACCTTAACAGAGTAATCAGTGTTACTATTACCAGCAACAGATGATATCGACAGAATGTGGCTCCCGCATGGGGCACTCGGCGGGCACAGCGTCACTGCTGGGGCGTTCTTGCCCAAGATGCATAACCTTGATCTAAACAACATCAGACGTCCAAATCGAGGGATAGCCTCTGAAATGACTGGCTGGCACTCTTCAGTGTGAAGGTCATAGAGGAAAGACACTGAGGAGCTGTCAGAGATTGGGGGGGACTAAGAAGACTCAGCTAAGTGCAATGTGGGGTCCAGGATTGGGTCAAAAGGAAAACTGGCAAAATTCAAATAAGGTCTGTAGGTTAGTTAATAATATTGTATTAGTGTTAATTTCCTGGTTCTGATTATTGTAGCTAGGTTAGGTAAGATGTTCATATTAGGGGAAGCTAAGTGCGGGGTATAGGTGGTGAAGAGTTTAGAAGAACCCTCTGAACTATTTTTGCAACTTTTCTGTAAGCCTAAAATTATTTCGTAATAAAAAAATTTAAAAAACTATAAAATATATTTTATGACATATGAATTATATTTCAATTTACATAAACTATAAAATCTTGAGAAATAAGGAGTAACAATATAGCTTCTTCAGATGCTACTTTCTTCCCTCCCCTTGCTCATTTTTCTCTTACAATTTGAATCTCTCTCAGTATACTGAGCTCGAACGCCACGTCTTCCAAGAAGCTCTGCCGGATGCACACAGCTAGAAAGGGGTCTTCCTCCGCTGAACCCCACGACACCCTGGTTGGTGCAGACCCCGTCCTAAGCCGCAGCTGATATCCGGTGCCTGGACATTGGAACTGAGAAATTAATTGGCCTGTCTCTCGTTGTTGGAGCCACGAGATGTGAAAAATAAAAGCTGTTAGCTACCATTCTCTCTGCCACAAGAAGGAACCCCGTCTGCCACTAGAGAGAGAAAACAGTTCACACAGAGACACAGAGAGAGAGAGAGACAGAGAGACAAAGTCCCATTTGTTCTGGAAATTTTCTGCCCTTGTCAGGAGTGGCTGGTTGGTTGAACCCACTGTTCACTACATAACCCCCAATAAAATCTTCCAATAAATTCCCATTTCTTTATTAAGGTGGCCAGAATAGTTTTATGTGTCTCTCAACACAAAGACACTCAATGAATACAGCTACTCTGTCAGGGCTGTTCACCCTGTCGGCGTCGCTGGGCCGCACCGGAAGAAGAAGGGTTGTCTTGGGCCACACAGTAAATACACAGACACTAATGAAAACTGATGAGCAAAAAAAGGTTTTAAGTAAATTTACGATTTTGTGTGGGCCGCATTCATAGCCACCCTGGGGTGCGTGCAGCCTGGAGGCCATGGGTTGGACCCCCCCAGTACAGGTTTTATCTCTCCAGCTCATCTGAATCCAATGCCCATTTCAGATATAGTTCTCACTGCCCTGGGCTTAGTGAGAAAACCAGGACAATGTGGTGAGTTACTTACAAAGGCAGGTTTTAAAAAATTGGTTACTTGTGAGATTAGTCCTTATTAAATTTTATGATGACAGTAGCAAGTAGTGCTTTATTTTTTCTTTAATGTACCTTGACAAATAACAAAATGTTGGCAATTGTGTGTCCCACTTGGAAAGAACCCTTTACTGGGATGTGAAATCCCAGAGTCTGGGAAGCTCTGGCCAGGTAATGACTCCTCTGGGCAAGGGCCCTGGCTTGGCTCCCCACGCAGCTCCCTGCCCGGCGCAGCTCCCGGCTCGGCTCTCCGGCTCTCCGTAGGGCCGTGGTGCCTCCCGAAATCAGCCTGAGTGAGATAAGCTGATGAGTTTAGAAAGCTCTGGTCTGCTGCCTGTCATGTGAGGAGGGTCTGACTTAGAACTGTTACAGCTTATTCAGTCACTTTATCCTTTTATGATTTTCAAAGGAAACCTCATTTCTTTACTTGCAGAATGACCCACGAGTCCTTCCTAGGTCCACTTCAAGTGGACCTTATTAATTTTCTCTTTTATCTTCACATCTGTCTAGGGATGCCTTGGCTGGGAGGGGAGGTGAAGTCTCTCTTCTCAGAACTTGGAGGGCCTCTCCTTGACATGGGGAGAGAGCGGTGGAATGGGAGTCTGATGTCCCCGAAGTCCGGCTTTGGCTTCCTTTGGGACTGATTGCAATGTCTTAAGTAACTTGCTTCATTTTCTGCGCCTTGGTTTCCCAACCTGCGAAATGAGGATGACATCTGGGCTACCTTCTTCACAGGGCTGTTGGGAGAGGCTGGATAAAGCTTGGCAGTGATTTGGAAACTGGAAGAGGGGAGGGACAGATGCCTGGTGTTATTTTACAGGGATTGTTGGGGATATTTTAAGAGGAAATGATTAAATTACAGAAATGGGAAAGTAGGGAAGTTGCTAAGTACTTCCTAGCTATCCCTAGCTCTGTTCTTAGTTGCATGTGACCTCACCTCTCTGTGCCTCAAGTACAATGGGTACCGAGGTATGCAGAGAATCAGTGCCGGTGGAGGAGGCTGCATGAGCAAAGGCTTGAAGGTAGGAATCCTTGCGACATGGGTGAGAAACACTTGGTCTCACATGTTCGGTGTAATGGGAATGATGGTGATCTTTCTCTATCTTGATGAGAATTAAACAAGATAATGCAGGTAGAGTGCTTAGCACAGGCTGGCACATGGCACACTCAGTAATGGCGCTTATCCACACTGCTATTGTTTTATTTCGCAGATAAATAAAGTGCAGCCTCTGAGAGGTGAGGTGGCTGGCCCAGTCAGACTTATCAGTAGTGGAGGAGGATTTGAACCCATTTCTTCTGGACTGTAGAGGCCAAGCTCTGAACAACTGTGTTACAGCCACACCATGGTGGGGCCTCTGATCCGACCCCAGCTGCCTGCCTGACTCAGCAGCTAAGGGTGGCCTCGCTCCTGTGCGTGGGCAGCAGGGCCAGCAAGAACCCTCTGAGTTCCTTGAAAACCAAATATGGACAGACTGGGCCCTCTGAGGCCGACCCCAAGTCAGGGCTTGCTCCTGCCTGCTCATCTGGGCTTGGGCCCTTTCCCCTACACAGCCTCCTGGCTCTGCCCCAGAGGACTCTGGGAGAGCCTCCATTCAGATCCCCTCCTCAGAGCATCTTGTTGAGCAAGTTACTGAAAGAGAATTATGAGGCCAGCGTCTCAAACACGCCACAAACATTCCTGGACCCAGGCCTTTGTTCACGTGTCCTCTCCACTTGGAGTGTCTTTTATCTGTCCTTCAGTGCCCACGGTGAGGTAGCAGGAAAGGCTACTTCCTAGCTGTGTGACCTGGAGTAAGTCATGCCATCCATCCGTCCGTCTGTCTATCCATCCATCTGTCCATCCGTCATTTCTTCCATCCAGGGGGCACCTACCTGTACAAGGCACCTTACATACAGTCTCTCCTTCCAGACTAGAAGCCCCTTGAGGATCACAGAGCGGGTGCCAGAAGATAATTGCTCAGCCAATACCCATGGGCCAAAGCTTGTCCTGGTGAAGCTCTTATCTTTGTCACCCTATTTTATAGTTGGGAAGACTGACGGAAGGGGAAGTCCAAAGGACACACAGCAGAGATGAGTGGAACTGAGACTTGAACCCTGATCTGTCTGACTCTGGAGGGCTAGTTCTTAACCACTAGGCAGTGCTGCCTAACTCCCAATGGAGGGAGGAACCATGGTGAGGGTCAGGTGCTGGGGGAGGGCTGGGACCACTTCTCTTTCAGTCATTGCCTTCTGAGGTGTCCCCTACACCCAGAGCCTGTCCAGTTCTGAGGCACCTGTCCCTCACTTACATTCCCTACTCTGGCCCCTCTGTGACCAGAGCTGGTCTGACGTCTGACTCCTCCTGCTTGAGACTTTGAGAGTTCCATCCCATCTCATAGCCTACGAAGCCCTTTTCAAAGTCACCAGAGTGCTCATCTCGGTCCCGTGGGGAGAGCCCGGCAGGGAGGATCTTCTCCATGGTTGAGATGGGGAAACTGAGGCCCCTGCGCTGGCCATATGTTACATTGGGGGTGCAGCTGGGCCTTGAACCTCTTCTTCGGGGATCGGGGCATGGAATTGGCAGCTAGATCTTTCCTGAAGCCATGGTATGAGGTGCTTAAAGTCTGGCAGACCCCAGCTCTGCCACTCACTGGCTGTGCAGCCCTGGGGGAATCACTTCACCTCTCTGAACCTCAGTTTTCTCCTTCAAAAAATGTGGACAGCCCGGCTGGTGTAGCTCAGTGGATTGAGCGCGGGCTGGGAACCAGAGGGTCCCGGTTCGATTCCCAGTCGGGGCACATGCCTAGGTTGCAGGCCAGGTCCCCGTGAGGGCCATGTGAGAGGCAACCATACATTGCTCTTTCTCCCTTCCCTTCTCCTCTCTCTGAAAATAAATAAATAAAATCTTTAAAAAAAAAATGTGGACAGTGCTAGTAATTCTTTGAGACATGTTGAGAGGATCAAATAAAAAAAATACTAGTGAAGCACTCAGCACAGTCTTGGAACACAGTGGGTATTTGGATAAAGGGGTTATTACTGTATAAGTGCCTGCCACAGAACATCAGATCAGGAGGGTTAACCAGGCCAAGGGTGATAGTATCTACCATTCCTTTATCACCACTGTCTGTCAGGCACGTTCATCAGGACAACGTCCCTACAACTCAGTGCCGGTTGCAGATGCGGTAACTGAGGCTCAGAGAAATGAAATGACTTGCCCTAACTCCCTACCCAGAGAGAGGAAGAGCCTGGGCTTGGACTCAAGTCTGCGTCTACGACCTCGGCTCTGCACCACTGTGCTGGATTCTCCGGTCGTGCTAAGACCCAGAGAGGAAAAAGGAGTTATTTGGGGTCCCACAGCAGCTGGGGGGTAGGTCAGAGCATGCTGAGGAGACCATTTCCATCCTGGCAGCTCCGTACAGGTCTGGGTAATTCTTCAGCCTGAGGTTTAAGGCAGGGCCTGACGGACACATTCACAGTCCTCGGAAGGGTCCCGGAACCTGGTCCACGGTCTCAGGCCGGCCAACAGATTCCATCTTCCCCACACACCCCTCAGCCCCCACTCTACCCTATGACCACCTCTTCCCCACCCCTAGCTTTCTGCATGCCCCCCTCCTTTTTAATCAGCTGAACCTTTTGCCAAAGAAAACTTGGTGATGCCCGCAAACCAGCCAGCCGGGGAGGAAGCTGCCCTGGAATGTTGGAGGGGGGTCACCAAGCTTTTTGTGAGCAGGCCAGCAGAGAACTGTGAGCAGCTACCTTTTTTGGGGAAAGTCAGAACTCCCTCTGTGGGAAAGGATACTGGGGAGGCCAGTTCAGAGGCTCAGGCCTCAGTTTCCCCATAATCACCACCATGGCACCTATGGGGTGTGAATAATTTTAGCTGGTAATTTATCAACTATTGGTTGGGTGCCTGCTGTGTGCCAGGCACTGAGCTGGCTGCTTGGGACACCGTAGGGTTAGAGCTAAGCCCTTTCCTGGAGGTTCGCTTTCCAACGGGAGGCAGTTTCTCCGTAAGTCTCCCAACAAGCTCGAGAGAGGCAACCCTTGATCAACTTTCTGGGATTGGATGGGTTTCAGAATTCAGAATTTGGGGTGGGGGTTTAAAAGGTGGTATGGCGGGGCCTGGGCCCACCCCACCCCCACCGGTCTCCAATCAAGGAAATGAATATTGCTGCAGTGAGAAGTGAGAGTATCTCCTCTAAGGGGAATAAACGTTCTGCATAGCCTCAGTCCAACCAGGTCAGGTTTTGCCTCCAAATGGGTTTTCTTCAAGTATAGAGAAAAGCCCCCGGTTGCCTAGGTTTTCTGGGCTGTGGAGATGAAGATGAAGGATTGAGGGTCTAATTCCCTTCCTCAGGGCAGAGGAGTCACATATCCAAGGCCCTAGAGCAAGCAAAAGGTGCAGGTGCGTGGGAATCCAGGTCTCAGTGATTCCAAATTCAGGAGGCCCAGGGAGGGCAGGGCCTTGCCTGAGGTTACACAGAGAGTGTCAGAATTCCCACACTCCTCACGACCAACCCAACGACCCTGGCTGGGAGAGAATCAGGGGGCTGAGGAGAGAAGGCTCCTCAACCAGACCTTGGGTGGCCCACCAACCAGTTCTGCCAGGAAGGAGTTAAGCGCAAGCCGAGCCCCCGCCAGGCCTTGCAGGGCCTGCCTGTCTGGAGCCTGTTTACCAGGCCCTGCGCTTGCATCATGGCCTTCAGCGTGCAATGCAAACACACTCACATTCTTGGGTCATGAGAAATGCACGATTGCGGTGACATCATGCCCAGAGAGGAGGTTTTTCTCCAGCCTCCCCCCTGTCCGCAGTCAAAGCTGTTTAATTAGCACCCTTAACTGGAACTCTCGTCTTCTTGTAAAAACCAACCGGAGAAACTATTATGGGTGGGGGTGAAGGAGGTGGGAGTGTGTACGGGTCTTAAGGGATAAAAATAGCCCATCTGGGACTCCTTTTGGGGTATTTGTGAGTATTAGCGCACCACTGTTTATATTAAATCTATGTCACACTGGACATTTTCGTGGAGTTTGGCTTGGAGACGGGACAAGAGAAACCACCCATGTCTTTTTGTTCCCTCTGGTTTTTCTGTTTGGGAAGGAGACACGTAGGCCAAGTAAAAGGGTCCTAAGAGATGATTTAGACCAACCGCTGATTATAGAGCCAAGGAAAGGGAGGCCCAGAGAGGGGAGAGTGTTGCCTGAGGTCACACAGCAAGGTGCCAAGTTCCCACACGCCTCACATGCATTTTGCAGGACTGTCCTCAGCCCCCACTTAGGCTTTATGAGTTGGTTTTTCCTCTTTTGCGAAGAGAGGTGCTTCTGGCTCTAGCTTCCTGGCTGTGTTTTGAGATCAGAGCGGAGGTGATGGTGGCGTTGGTGGTGGTGGCGGTGGATGTGCAGTTGGAATGGGAGCAGAGAAGAGCAATTGGGACCAGAAGAGGTCTCAGCCTCACCAACCCCGCCCCCCCAAAAAGCCCATCCGGGACTTTGAAACATCTGTTCCTCCCCTAGACCACCCCAGGCCTTCTTTTGCTTCCCCTTCCCAAGAAACCCCACCCCTTCACTGACCTCCTTCCATGAGTCTTGAAGATTATTTCCCATCGAAGTGTGCTAGATTTTTTAGCAAATGAAAATAGAAGACACCCTGTTAAATCTGACTTTCAGAGATAAACAACAAAGACTGTTTTATAGTATAAATGTGTCCCCTGCAATATTGGGACACAGAGTGATCTGGGGACCCTATGCCCCTTCATCTTTGTCATCATCATTGGGGCAGACACTCTCGACTACATCGCCATCAACCTTCCCTCTCCTCTCCATTAACTGAGTCCCGATTCTGTCTGGGGCGGCGTGTGTCCCAGGCAATGAGTCAGGATTAGTCTAAGCCAGTCATGACAATCCTGTTCTCCCCGGATTTTCCCAGACTCCCTTGCCGTCAGGAATGCTCCGGTGGTTTTAAAATATGTCTGCAATTTTTTTGATACCCTCGAAAGGTGGAAATTCATCCCCTCCCCATGAATATAGGCAGGACTAACTCATTTCAAAGAGTGACTTCCAGGGCTAGGTCAAAAACACCACTGTCATTGCTGCCTTACTCTCTTGGATGACTCGAGTTGGGAGAATTTAGATGCCGTGTCGTGGGGACACTCAGCAGCCCCATGAAGAGGCCCCCGTGGGAGGAAATGAGTCCTCCCCCCAGGAGCCAGCCCCGACATGCCAGGCCTGTGGGTGAGCCACCTTGGAAGTGGCTTCAGCTCCAGCCAAGCCTTTGGAGGACTGCAGTAAGCCAGAAAGATTTTTATATTAACCATATTTTTAAAACTTTCTGTATTTTATGATGTTTTAACATCTTGGGGAACCTTCATGGCTAGGAAGACACCAGCCTCCCAGGGCTAGCTAATTCCCAGAGACAGAACACAACTTGTTGGTGAGTCTCCCTTTCATGTGCAAACCAGTCAGTCCCTAGTCCATACCCCCGACCACCTTATCATCTCTTACCCAATGAGCCAACATGGCCTCTGCCATAAATCCACCCAGGGCAAGTATTGGACAGCTAGGCACAGCCCCTAGGCTCCAAAGCCCACTGAAACTCAAGCTAGTCCATCCTGAACCGGTTACCCTAAACTACCCGCCTTTCCCATAGCTATGACCCTGGTCTTCTCTAGCTTCATTCTGCCTCCTGAGCAACCCTGGTGTTTTCCTCGGTGGCCCTGAAAGTCATGCCATGACTCTTGTTTCTAGGGGAACTCTGAGTAACATTAAACATTTCTTTCAATGGCACTGTCCTCTCCATTTTGTCACACAGTCACCTTTATAAGCTGACTCAAGTGCAGATCACGCCTGAGACATTTTGAACCACCTAACGAAGCCATTCCTGGGTATTTGGCTTGCATAAACTTTTAGAGACAGTAAATGTTTCTTGCAGCAACTAGGTTTTGGGTAATTTGTTTTACAGCAATGAATAACTAATGCAGATGGTCACGTGACCCAGTTCTGGCTAATGAGCCATAAAGGAAGTTAGACTGGGGTGATTCTAGGAAGATTTCCTGATAAAAGGATCAGAAGGGACAGGAGAACTTTGAACAAGGATGATGCTTACAAAAGTGATAACCATCATGGGACTATGAGGCACTGAAATATAAGAATAAAGGAGTGAGCTCTGGCTGGTGTGGCTCAGTTGGTTGGAGCGTCGTCCCATAACCAAAGGGTTGCAGGTTTGATTCCTGGCCAGGGCACATACCTACATTGTGGGTTTGATCCCTGATCCCAGGTCCGGGTCCAGGCGCCCCCCTCCATCCTCTCTCTGGGGGCACACAGGAGGCAACTCATCGATGTTTCTCACTCGCATTGATGTTTTTCTCTCTTTCTTCCTCTCCCTCTAATAGCAATGAAAAAAAAAAAGGCCTTGGGTGAGGATAAAAAAAAAGGAAAAGAACAGAGGAATGAAAAAGTAGGAAGAACCTGTGTCTGTTATAACATCACTAAGCTATCTGGTAGACCAACTCAGTGGCCATCTGCATCCAGCTTTGTAGGCAAGCGAATGATAAATGCCCTTATGGTGACAACCACAGTACCCGGCAACATGCAACTTAACACATTCCTAACGGATATAACCAGCACACACAGCAGTCACTCACTTTACTGGAGGCACGTATGCAGTCACTTCACTTATCTAGAATCTGAAATGGAGCTAAAGGGCAACTGAACACCAAAGCCACACTCTCCATACCAAGCACCTTACTCTTAGGCATGCGTTCCTGGCCTTCCTTCATAGCCTTTTTTACTTTTACTTTTACTTTATTTATTTATTTATTTTTATTTTTTAAATCTAGACAGAACCTTTTGATTTTTTTTTTAAGATTTTATTTATTTATTTATTTCTAGAGAGAGGGGAAGGGAAGGAGAAAGAGAGGGAGAGAAACAGCAATGTATGGTTGCCTCTCACACGGCCCTCACTGGGGACCTGACCTGCAACCCAGGCATGTGCCCTGACTGGGAATCGAACCCAGACCCTTTGGTTCCCAGCCCGCGCTCAATCCACTGAGCTACACCAGCCAGGGCTTACTTTTACTTTAGATACAATTCTAGCAACCTTTTCTACGGCCTCCTTTTAGGCCACAGTAGCTTGGAAATCAAATTCAACTCTGTAAGCATTCATCTTCTATGTGCAAACACTGCAGGAGGCCCCCCTGAGCAGGGGGTACCCATAGATGAGTTTTCAACAGGACAGCAAAATGATCCAATGGCCCAAGGTAACTTGGGCTGCAATGCAGAGATCAGAGCAAGCCTGGAAAAAGGAAAAGAGAAAAGTTGCTAGTGAATGCCAGTTTATTAAGAAAATATTTAAAATGATTTTCCATGGAAAATTCCATCTACAGGACAAACCACTTTCTTTTTAATAGTTGCTAATACTGGCTTCCAAAATACTCCAAATACTTGTCTGCTTTGACTTCTCAAATCCTGTCAAAGTTTTCACAAGTGAACCAGTGTGCCAGACCTGGATCTGAGTTCTGAGGAGATGCAGGGTGCAGCAATTCTAAGATATCCCGAAGCACAATTATTCCAGCTCTACACTTCATAGATGGTATCACAGCCCTGGGGGCGGGGGAAGGAACAGCCCACGGGACACAGAAGCCTAGGGGTAGAGTGAGGACTCGAACCAAGAACTCTGCACTTTCCCTTTCTCCAGGCAGTGAAGAAGGCAAGTCAATTCCCTCAAATAACCCCAAATTTCCTCTCAGGAGGAGGAGAGCTTGGACCCAGGGCTGTGAGCACCACGCTCCCACCCCCCACCAACCCCTTGGTCAGGAAGCGCTGCCTGCCCAGGATTTCCTGTGTGTGGGAAAGAAACAGGATGAGCAAATAACTCCTCCAAGTCTTATTTTCGAGTGTGTCAGGCCATCTCTTTGTAAGTCTGTAGCACGCCCCGGCCAAGATGACCAACCCGTTGAAATATGTTTTGTGTATTTCTAAAAGTAATCAAAAGGATGACTGTGCACCCGTGAAGCACGAGGCTGGACGTGGTGGGGAGAAGAGTCTGGGTCATTGTCCCTGTCCCTGGGGAGTTGCCTTGGTTTGGGTCCTCCCAGAAGCAGACTCTTAAGAAAGTATTGAACACAAATAATCTACCTGGGAGGTGATCCTAGGGAATCCGTGCAGAGGAGTGGGGAAGTGAGACAGGGAAGAGAAGGCAGCCAGGAAGAAAAGCATTATCAAGGCAGTTGCCAGAGTGGGAAACCAGAGCTCAACCCTCCTGGGGAACTTTCCGAGGCAGCGTGGACCACACCTTGGTCATCCCAAAGAAGGGGCGAGGGAGCTGGGCTGTCTATCCATCGATTCTCCATCCTTTGTGAGGCTTCCGGCTCCTGTGCATGGAAGCACAAGTGTGCGCCTGAGGCCAGGACAATGCTGTGGGGCCTGGAATTACAGGTATTTGCAGTCAACAGCCTTTGGAGGGTGATTGTCCGGGAGATATGGGCAGTGTCTGCTCCAGAGGCTGACCATTAATTGATTTTACATTCACAGGAAAAGGCGAATGCATGCCCAGGAGACCTGTCCTCCCCTCCCTGGGTGGGGATGCTGAGGTCATGTGCGGTGCAATGGTGGGGCCTTTTGCCTGTCCAGACCCGCATCACCCTTTGCTTTCACGTCGGGAAACCATGTTACCTCACTGTGACAGAGTCAGCTAGCATGCACTAATATCCATGTTTGTGCCTCCACACTCAGCTAGACTACATTTCCCAGTCTCCCTTGCAGTGAGGAGGAGGCATGTGACTGATTTCAGCCAATGAAATGTGAGAAGGGATGTGCACTGCCTCCAGGCAAGGGTTACAAAAACCTCCCTTGCTCTTTTTTCTCTCCTTCCCTTTCTGTGGCAACTTTGCAGATCATGGAATGGCTTCAAAAGTGTAGAGGGAGACATCATGAAAATTGCTGTGCAACTCATTATCATTTGTCGGGGTTAGCTCTAAGAAGGAAAAGGTTAAGGTGACGTGAGCACAGGCAGAGGGAAGAGTGTGGGCAAAGGTCCTGAGGCAGGAAGGCAGAACCCAAAGCAAGCCAGTGGGACTGGAGGAAATGAGCGAGGGAGAGTGACACGAGAGGAAGGTGCATGATCCTGATACAAGATTCGTGGGTCTGGGGGAGGAATTGGATGGGAATGGGTGAGCCACTGCCCTGGCCCCCTCCCTCTTCTCCCTGGAGGCACAGCACCAGTTTAAGAAACCAGATGTGACCAGGAGGGCCTGAGCCTAGACACTGAGCATTTGAGTGTGTGTGTGGCTTGGAGAGCTGTGGAGTTCAGTGGCCCACATGCCTGGAGAGCCCTGTCTCAGGGTCAGGGCTCCCTGCCCTGGTCTCGGGTAGGGGAGGAGCTTTTCTGTCTTCTAGTCGCAGCCCAGCCTCATCCCAGACGATCATTCCCAGGTCACCTGGACTGAATTTGGTGAATCACGAAATCAGGTGACTCAGACCCTCTCCTGGGCTGAGTTGCTCTCATCTTAGACTGATGACTCTCCAATATCAGTGCTGAAGGCTCTTCTGGTGGGCTCGTCTGGGAACAGCACCACATTTTTTGTTAAACCTCAAGTAACTGACTTTAAAAAATGAACTGTTGGGCCGGAGCTGCTTGCCTGACCCCTCTGGGGCTGCCTTTTGCCTGCCTCAGCCCCACCCCCACCCCCAGAGAACGTCCTCTCTCGGGAAATGTAGCTGACCCAGCTGCATCCGTGGGAAGGCCTGGCCCCCACACTTTGCCCTCCTGGCCCTGCTGAGGCCACAGGAAATGACCCTCTTAGCAGCCACGAGCTGTGATCCAGAAGACAATGACCGAGGGCCGAAAGCCGGTTTGTCCCAGCTAACTTGTCCCCTTGGGTGGATGCCAGCTGCTGAAAACATAAAACTGAAGATTCAGTGGGAAAATCTATTTTTTTAAAAAACAAACAAACAATCCTAATGGGGTTTAGCCAACTTCTGAGGCTCTGATGGGTTTTGTTTTCTTTATTTGTGTGTGTTTAAAACGTAGATAAGCCTCAAAGAATCAAAGACTCTAAGGTTTGAAGGTCAGCCACCCCACCCAAGCAGCAAGCCCCCCCTGGTGGTGTCCACCTCCATGTGGTTGTTAATCGCATCACTTGGTCCCGGCCACGGTTCCCACTCTACCTCCACTCTGCACCTAGAGGCTGGAGAGCTCTTCTCATACACAAATCAGGTCACCCTTTCTGGGCTTTTGTAGGTCAGCTCTATCACTTCTCAGGTCTCAGTTCAAATGCCACTTCTGCCGAGGGGCTTCCGGACCACTCTCTACGAAACAGCACCTTTTAATCGTTTCTCTCAAAGCACTCAGCGTGCTTAACCACATTGAAAATGACCTGGTTTGTTCACAGAAGCCTAGTGCATAGTAGGTGCTCAATAAATGTTTGTTGACTGAATATTTTTCAGTGGTCATGGCTTTCAGATCAGAGTTTGGATCAGAGAATTGAGATTTCAGTGTATTTCAACAAACATTGTTGGCTACAAACTGTGCACCAGGGGCAGGAGGCAAAGCAATCAGAAATCCACTAATTCATTCATTCGTTTGGAAGGTAGAGTCCTGAGCAGATAACGACTTAGTCTGGGAGTCTGGGAGTGCAGAGACTCAAAAAGGCTTCATGGTGGAGGAGATTTGAGGTGGGTTTTCTATAAAAAGAAAAGACAGGTGGGGTCGGGGGGACTGTTCAGCTTGAGGAAACTGCCTGAGCACAGGTTTGAAAGTGTGAGTGTGTTTGGAAAAGGAAGAGAGCTGTGGAGTGTGGAATTTAATTGATTCCCACTTTGGACCCCAGGGAAGGCAGAGAACTGGTTTCATATGGGACAGCAGCAGGGACACTCCACTTTGTTTGCTGAAGCAATGGAAAGATGGATATGAGTGGCTTAGGTGGGGGTGGTGGGCGGATGAAGCTGTTCTGTTGCCATGGAGGCCTTGAATGCCATGCTAAGCAGTCTGGATTTTCATCCATAGGTAACGGAGTCTAATAAAAACAGCAATTTTGAGAAGCCTGTTTTAAGAGCCTGGAAGTCATTGACTCCTGACCACCAATTCTCTAGTGATGCAGACTATCCCAGGATGCTTCTGGAAAATACAGTGCTTGGGCCCCATCCTGGGCGAGTCTGATTCTCTCTAAGTTGCAGCTGGGCCTGGTTATCTGCCTTTCCACAACTTTCCACATGTTCTCATCATTCACCAGCTTTGGTGACCGTGGAGGCTCAGAGAGGTGAAGGCATTTGCCCAGGGTCACAGCCAGACGGCTGTGAAGTCGACGTTTGGACCAGGTCTGTCTGCTTTGCCTGCTTCCTCTGCACTAGCTTCTTTCTCCAGCTTTATTCTCCCTGGATGCGTGAATCCGGACCATGGTCGGGTCTGCCCCCCTGCTCTCCCTTCCCCTCCCCATCCCCAGTTTGAAAGGTCAGGTACCTCCCAGTGTTCCTCAGCCATGTCCATTTATGGCTCTGTTGTTCCAAAATGTGGCCAAATTTATAAACTCCCCTTTCTCGGAGACGCGAAACAATTTGTGCAGAGTGCAGTGTGGGGGCAGAGCTGGGAGCTTCGTCTGAAGCCTGGACTTCAGCCCGGGCCAAGGCCCAATGTGCTCTGGCGTTGGACGGGCCCTGCCTCCCACCTTGCGCCTCAGTTTCTCCACCTACAGAGCAAAGGAACTGGACCAGATCATTCCTTAAATCCTTCCCAAGTCTAGACACATCCAGTTTACTGCTTACAAGTGCCAGTTCCTTAACCACGAGCTCAGTGATTGTAAAAGAAGGTGCTGAAGGACGGACTGCAGCCTCTAGCTTCTCTCTTTTGCATGACGTCCATTTTTTATTTTTGCTTGAGTTTTTAAAAAGATTTTATTTATTCGTTTTTAAAGAGAGGAGAAGGGAGGGAGAAAAAGGGGGAGAGAAACATCAATGTGTGGTTGCCTCTTGAACGCCCCCTACCAGGGATCTGGCCTGCAACCCAGGCATGTGCCCTGACCGGGAATTGAACCAGCAATGCTTTGATTCACAGGCCCATGCTCAATTCACTGAGGCACACCAGCCAGGGCTGATTTTTTTTAATTAAAAAAAAAAATTACCTGAAGAATCAACTTTCACTGTAAAGTAATAGGCACCCTCTCCAGTTCCCCATTCCTCCTTTTCTCCCCAGAAGTAGTGACTGTTACCTGTGTGGGTGGAGCTTTCAAGACAGGGTTCTTTGCGCACGTGTGTACACGCATTCATATTCACACAGGAGGGTCTTTATTCACTCATTCCTTACATAAATGGAATTGCTGTATATTTTGTTTGACATCTTACTTTTTTAACCTAATGTTTTATCCCTTTTTCCTGTATAGACCTCATCTTTTAAAAAGTTTGAATGAGGTAAAATTTACATGCTATAAAATTCACTCACTGTGAGTGTAGAGGGAGTGCAGTGATTTTCAGATTTGCAGAGCTGTGCTCCCAGCACCACGAGCCAGTTTTAGGGCGTTTCCACAACCCCCAGAAGTGCCCTTGCGCCCGTTTTCAAGTCCGTCCTCAGCCTCACTTCCAGCTCCGAGCAACCACTGAACTTTCTGTCCCTATGGGTTGCCTCCTCTGGACAGTTCATATTAATGAAATCATATAATGTGTGATCTTTGCATCTGACTACTTTTATTAACCATAACTATTTGAAGATTTATCTATAAAATCCTCACCTGAGAATATTTTTATTATTGATGAGAGAGAGAGAGAGAAACATGGATGTGAGAGAGAAACATCGATCAGTTGCCTTCTGTACATGCCCCAAGTGGGGACTGAACCCTCAACCTTTGGAGTACAGGACCACGCTCCAGCCAGCCGAGCCACCGGGCCAGGGCAGGGGTGCCATCTTTTTTATTGCTAATATTCCACTGCTCAGGTATGCCACATTTTGCTTGTCCACTTGCCAGTTGATCAACACTTGTATTATGTCCAATTTGGGCTATTATGAATAATATTATTATAAACACTCACATAAAACAAGTCTTTGTTCGGGCACGTATTTACATTTCTCCTGGGTGGGTACCTCAGTCCTAACCTTTTAAAGTACTGTGGCATTCTCCCTTGGAAGGATGTGTTCTGATGTCATAATGGACACGTAGTGTTTCCAAGGCTTCACTCTCACTAACCCTGCTGCTATGAGCCTCTACCAATTCGTTTTTGGGCACGTGAGCAAGGAGAGAGATGGCTGGGTCACAAGGTATGTACATTTTACGTTTGTTTTTATTGCTGCCAGGTGATAACATAACAGTCTTCATTCCTCTTCAAAAGAATGGGGAATGGTGAGCGAGAAAGTGTGAGAGAGGGAGAGGAGGAGTAAGAAAGAGCGAGAATCCCTTGTAAAGACAACACCACCACTCCCACTCTGCCTGCTGAACTTGAGGGGTTGAACAAGGAGGAGAAAGACCACTTCTGGGGGAGGGGAAAAAGTCCCCACGGTGCAGGGTGGGGCAGTCCCAGGATAGCTGAGGCCAGGCAGGAGAGAGAAGAGGCTGGGATAAGGGCTCGATCCCTTCCTCCCAAGTTTCCACTTTGCAAGCCTGTTAGGTAATGAGCTTTCTGTTGCTGGAAGTATGTAAGTGGAGGCTGGCAAGCCATTTGGAAGGGGGCTGTAAAGGAGCTCTCAGAATCTCATAGAAAATTGAAATATGGGGCCGCTGAGGTGTTAAGAAGGTGGGCTTCACTGGCAGAGCCCCTGGCTCAAACCCAACCTCTGCCAGTCCCTAACTCTGTGAGGCTCGGAGAGTAAATTCAGCACCCCAGCCTCAATTCTTTCAGCTGGAAGGATAGGCTCGGGCTGTGCGTGTATAGGTGGGCTCCATGACATTATGTGGGTGGGGCTTAATTGTAGGACCTATGGTTATGGCTCCCTTAATCCCGTGCCCACAAGCTGTGCTGTCTGGGGACCCCAAGAACTGGGCCTGAGAGGACAGTGACATGTGCCCAGTAGTCTCTAGAGAAGAAAGGCCCACAAGAACCCTCACGATGTGGGATGCACAACCAGACTCTCCCTGTTTCCAACCACGTGACCTTGGGCAACGGTTTAATCTGTGACTCAGTGTCCTCACCTGTATAACAACCTCACGTGGCTATTGGATAGGGAGAGTAGGTTAAACTGTATGTGACCGAAAACCCCAGAATACCAATGGCTTACCCAAGAGAGTCGTTTCTTTCTCTTGTGTGAAAGAAGACTAGAGGTGAGCCGGTGAGCAGTCCAATGCTGACAGCTGCACAGAATAGTGAGGGGCCTCGTTCCCAGCTCCTCCAACCTCGGTGGGTGGCCTTAGTCCTCTACCCAGTAGGGTGCCCGGAGATCCAGCCCTCACGTCTTTATTCAGAGAGCAAGATGGAGGAAGAGGGGCCAAGGGGGCTGAGAGCTTGAACCAGTCCTTAGAAGAAGGTTTCCCCCACTGTCCCCTGACAGTTTCACTTAGGTCTCATTGAGTAGCGGCTACGCCAGCTGCAAGGGAGAGGGGGAAACAGCGTTGTCTGTTCCTTCTAGCCCCCAAGTAACCCCTATTCAGACTTCTGCCACCATAGATTTATCTCACCTGTTCTAGAACTTTATGCAAACGCAACCACATGGAACATTCTCTTGTATCTAGCTTATTTTGTTCAACATTATGTTTTTAAATTCCTGAGGTTTTTTTTTTTTTTAAATCTCCCTCCATCCAGAAGGAGACATTCATCCACATTCAGTCTTTCATTAATTTCTTCCATCATGAAGTCACTCATTCAACAAATGTTTCTTAAGCACCTATTGTGTGGGGAGGGCTGGCCTAACACAGTCTCCCAGGATAAAGACTGATGAATTCTGAATCTCCCAGGATGTTCTTTGAGCCCAAACTATTTTGGTCTTAGCCCTGCTCTGAACTCCCCCTGCACCAGGTAGCATCCCTGGCACACAGAGGCTACACAGCTCAGGCTCTGGCATTCAGAGATGGGCACTTAGCAGTTGCTTAATAAACAGTGACTGTAACTATTTCATTGGCGTGGGAGCATGGTAAGGAGCAGAGCCCTCTTTTCGAATCCCTCGCTGGCCCCATAAGGAAGTACTATTATGATCTATATTTTCCTAATGAGGAAAGGATGCAGAGAGGTGAGGTAGCTCTCCAGAGGTTGCCCAGCTGATGAGTGGCTGAGGTGGGATTAAAACCTAGTTTTACAAGTTTGAACTTTGATCTTTTCTCTGCAGAATCAGCTCACTCCTCCTCGCCTTCCTTGAAGCCTTGATCCACCCAAGGGAGAGCCCGGAATTGCCATGGGCAAAGGCTGTGCATTTTGCTTTGCTATTTCTAGTAGCTTTTTCCCACTTTGGGGTCCAACCCAGGATGTTTTCCTGGCTTTGGATCTTGTCTGTTTCAGCTTAAATTCACATTGGAGGGGGTGGGGAGAGGCATAAATCTCCAGCAGCTCCCCTACCCCACCCCCCCGTCAAACACCCTGGGCCTGGATTCTAGATAGTGTCACTGCAATTTGTCCCCTCCCACCCTGCTTCCTGGGGACTGTCCATCTTGGGGCCTTCCTGGGCCTTCGCTCCAAGCTTCTATCAAGTGGCCCCAAACAGCAGCGTTTTCCTAAATGATGGGCATGAGATTACACATCTGGGCCACTTGCTACCAACGCCCTGACTCACCCCACTCATTTCTGCGAGTGAATGAGCTTTTTATTTTAACTGCTGGCTTTTAAAGGGCCTCTACATGTGTTTTTCAGATCCTGTAAAATCTATTAGAGAGGAGAAAAATGTGGTTCAAAGAAATAGTTAAGTTATCTCCATGGGACCAAATTTTCCAGGGAAGAAAACATGTTGACCTTATGATATAATTGAGTGGCTTTCAAAAAAATTTTCTTTCAGCACATGAGCCCTCTTGCAGAGGCTACGTAAGCTGAGGCTCAACGTACAAACGATAAAAGCGGAGCTTCTGTGATAGAAGGAGGAGGGGTGAGGTGGCCGAGCGAAGCGGCTTCCCTCTCATTCCGTAGCCATCCGCTTCTCTGTGAAACCTGCCACTGGGTATATGGAACTTAGTTTGAGGACCTCTGAGCGCGCCCTGACTCAGGTGTTGGAACCTTGGGCCTGAGCCCCAGTGTTCTCCTTTCCCCGTGTGAGACCTTAGGAAAGGGCACAGGCTTCTCTGGAGTCAGTCTTCCCATCTGGGAAATGGGATGGTGGTCCTAACTGTTTGCTAAACTCCTGAACTTCTCGCCAGTGCCAAGATTCTGTGCTACTGAGAAAATTTGGCCTAAAGTGGTGAACTATTGGAAATAGAAACGTTTTGAAAAAAGAAACAGAGTTCTCTTGTTTGCGGAGATTCAGTAACAAACCCACTGCTATAAAAGTGTTTTCCAAGTAGCAGTGCTGTGGGCCTCCCTGAAGGAATTGGTAAAAATGACCAACAGTTTCATTTACTTCGTTATTAGAAAGTGGATTAGTCAAATCACTCTGTTGTATGCCTTAAACTTCTATAGTGCTACATGTCAATTATATCTCGACAAAACTGGGAAATCTGGGGAAAAAATTAAAATGTTAAAAAGAGTATATCACCCAAGAAATGTTACTCCCATAAGTCAATGCAAATATTAATTCATCAGTAATCCTTCCCTCATGCTCAGATATGAAACGTAATGAGTAATGAGAAGTACTTGGTAAGGAAAAGTCAAACTACACGTTACTATAGAGTTTTGAAGATCAAACGTACACGTGCAGTTAGAATAATCAGCTCTTCCACTTTGCGCAGACTGGGGAGTTTCTTGGGACACAGGACTTTCGGGACTGAGCCCCCGAGAGACCCAGGCAAACGGGCATGAGCTGGTCGTTCACCCTTCCCACGGCAGTTATGACGTTCCAGACACGGTTACAAACATTTTTCACAGGTTCTCTTTTAATCTGCATCACAACCTTATAAGGTAGGTACTATTATTATCCTGGTTTTACAGGTCCTCAGGGAAACTAGGGCTCAGAGAGGTTAAGTGGCTTTTCCAAGGAAAGAGCCGGCTGGAGGCAGAGCCAAGATGAAAACCCACCTAGTATGGCTCTGGTGCTTGTAATTGCTACGCCGCATTGTTTTCCTCCTAAATCGTGGCTCTGGTGAATCACAGAGCTGTGGCCAGTCTGTGACCAAGGCCAGCTGGGCACTCAGGAGACCAAGGCCTTGCTCGCTATGTAATATTGAGAGGCCCTCAGCTTCTCCGGGTACTGTCCTCCAACTTCGTGAAACGAGGGGGCTGGCCTGGCACGGTGGTTTCCCCAATTTTTTTTTAAAGCAGCAGAGCTTGTCAGACCATTGGGACCCCAATGTGTAAAACAGATCATAGCCACAAAGTTTACATCTCCGACCCTTAGAGGAAAATTCTTCATGGTGTACAGAATTCCTGAAACTCCGCCCTATATAGCCCGAGGCTTCCAGAAGCAGAGTGTGAAAACTTGAGGTTTAATTGCTCCCTAAGGACACTTTAGGCTTTAAAAATTAAATCCAACCTTTAATTTGAACATTTCATTCGTCCATGCTGCAGAAATGTTTGAGCTGCATGCGATTTGCCAGGAACTGGGTCAGATGCTGGAGCTTCAGAGATGAACTAGACCAGCGTTTCTCCGTCGTGACACACTTGTCACTTGGGCCTGGAAAACTCTTCGTTTTGTCCTGGAAACTGCAGAATGTGAGCCACATTCCTGGCATCTACCCACTAGATGCCAGTAGCACCTGCCCGGTTGTGACAGCCCAGAATGTCCCCATGTGCTGCCAGATGTTCCCTGGGGGTAACAATCAACCCTGGTTAAGGATCACTGCACTAAACTAATGACGATCTCTCATCTCGTGAACTTATATGGGGCCAACAAACATGCTTAAAAAAAGAAATGATCAGAGAATATAAACGTGTGATAAAACAAAACGGGGAGATGGGACGTGTTACTGGGGGGGGAGCTTCTTCAGGTTGGGGGGAGGCAGGGGAGGTGTCTCTGAGGCGCTGTTTGATCTGAAACGGAATGTCCGGCGGGAAGGAGCCACTCGTGCAAAAATCAGAAGGAAGCGTGCGTCAGTCAGAGGAAGCAGTGAGATCAAAGGCTAAGAGGCCACATAAAACTTGGCTGGATTAAGGAACAAAATGGAGGCCAGGGTGCTAGGAACATTGAGGGTGAGGGGCAGGGGAGGGAGAGGTGAGCTGCGTGGGGAGGGCAGAAGGCAGGCAGAAATGGGGAGGATTAGATCACTGAGGGCCTGATAGGTCAGGGGAAGGAGGTTTGATTTTATTTCTAAATATGAGCATTTGCTACATGCTGCTGGGCTAGGAGCTGGGGACACAAATGTGAATAAGATAGTTTACTTGTGTGCCTGCAGAGGATGAAGTAATTACTTATATCTGGGGCGAGTCTAGGAAAGCTTCATGGTGGAGGTGACATCAGAGCTCACTTGAAGAATGAACCAGAATTTATCACGTGATGAAAGGGAGCAGCAGAAATTACTTCTTCCCACATGTTATACAAGTGATTCTGGCTGTGCAAGTTGTTAAATTGCTGGCTCCTGGGTCCATCCCCAGAGGTGCTGGGGCCCAAAGAATGTATGTATTTGATTCTGTAACGATTCCGAAGCAGGTGGGGGGACCTCATTTTGAGAATGGTGCTCTGTGGCTTTCCTAACACTTGTCTAGGGCTCAGTGGAGTTACGAATGTCTAGACAAGGCTCATTCTAGTTGGACAGCATTCACTGGTCTACTGTGTGCCAGGACCTAGGGACAGAAGAGCAAGGCAGAAGGACCCAGTCTCTACCTCTCTACACCCCCCAGAGGTACTCCCTTCTCTAGTACAGCAGGTCCTTGAATAATGTTGTTTCATCTTTTGTCATTGTGTTATAATGTTGGTGAGAAGAAAAAAATTGATTTCTGGTTGGGGCCACTGTCTCTGTGGAGTTAGCACTTTCTCCCCATGTCTGGGTGGGCTTTCTCTGGGGACCCCACTTTCTTCACACATCCCAGAGTTGTACACGTGAAGTGAATTGGCGTGCCTTCAATGTCCCCATCTGGGTGGGCGTGTGTGTGTGTGCGCGCGCGCACCTTGCTATGAAAGGGGGTCCTGTCCACGGTGGGGGTCCCACCTTGCACCCTGAGCTGCCAGGATAGGCTCTGGCCACCTTTGACCATGACTTGGAATAAGTGGGCTTGAAAATAATTACCTTGCTTGTGTTTATTAATCTTTCTTAAATATATATGTAGCTCACATTTATTTCAGTGGTTAATATCAGAAGTGTTTGGGGTCTTTATTTAGAAGTTTGGTAATTTTTTTTTTTTTGACCAGAAATATGCCATAGGAACTTAGCTCTTGTTGATATCAATTAGCTTGTGGGGAAATCGGTTTTATTACACTGTGTGTCATCTGGCTTGCAGTTGGCTTCCCAAAACCTATCAACAACAGCAAGTGAGGCCTTGCTGTACGAGGAAACAGAGACTCAGAGGGCATGAGTGACACCCACAAGGGTCACACAGCTCAGAAGAGGCCCTTCTGGGCACTGGATTCAGGCCTATGGACTCCCAGTTCAGTGCTCTTCCCCCACCAACAACTCAGGATGCTCTTCCCTGGGGGAGATATCGCTGCAGACGCCACCCAAGAAGCCAGCGTCCACCGATCTGAAGATCAGCTCTGACTCACACCAGAGGGAGCCACATGAAGCCAGGCCAGTTGCCAAAACCAGGGGGGAGAATATGTACACAAAGGATGCTACCCAGAAGGCCATGAGTGCGCAAGGGCCCCGGTTGCTGGCTGTTTTTCTCCCAACTCAACACACATGGAGATGAAGGGGAAAAAAATCCCACAAAATATTCAGACCACAGGAAATATGTTGGCAACTGTCAGAGGTGTGGACAGAGGCTCTTGCAAGAACAGGCTGGTATGAAGCAGATGCCAGGGATGGGGGGCACGACTCCTGGGAGTATGACTAAGAACCCTCCTTCTCTGAAATCCAACTCCCTTCCTTTGTTAAGCGGGGTGTCTGCAGCTGGGACCCCACCAGATGAGGACCTGGAGCTGTGTCAGTGGGTCTTTAGTATGTAAATGTGTAAGCTTGTAATCAATAAGTGTGTAATTGTGTCAGTGTGTGTAAGTGGTGAATAATTGTGTAAGTGCCTAAGCAGGTAAAAGGGTAAGCATGGAAGAGGGTAAGCAGAGGAGCAAGTGTGTAATCGTGTCAGCCTGTGAGCGTGTAAGCACGTATAAGGCACATGTGCAGAGAGGTAAGCTTGTAAAGCGGTAGATGTAGGCAGGTAAGTGTGTAAACATATTGAGTAATGAGGTCAAGGAGTCAGCAGGCAGTTGTTTAGGCAGAAGGTTTATAAGCAAGTAAACACGTAAGCAGGAAAGCATATGAGGGGCCAACCTGTCAGCTGGTGCACGTGCACGCATGTGAGCACGTGGCCGCCTGTGTGAGGTGAGACCTGACGCTTCCTCACACTGCACTCACGTGTACCAAGGCTGTTTTCGTAATTCCCGCCTGATCATGGTTCTGGCCTGTCACGGGGTGAGGTGACAACATCGAAGACCCAGATTAGAGTGTTCTCAGCACAAAACGGCCTTAGGTCCTTTGGGGGATGATTTCGACTCCCCACACTCTCTGTCAGGCAGCGCATGCAAAGCTCCAGTGTGTCAGTGCACCGGGGGGCTTCCACATACATGAAGTGTGCGCATACATGAAATGATTTCAGGCGGGACAAGGATAAACATTTTTTCTATCAATCATTACATGTGTCTTAGAGGAAAACTTAAAACTGCCCTCTAAAGTCGTGATTTGGTTACAGCCATTGGTTCTTAGAGGGAGTTAAAATTGGGAATGTAGTTATGTGCCACTTAACAATGGGGATAAGTAAATAAATGATAAAATATTTTAAAAATCTGAAAAGTGTGTTGCTCAGTGACTCTGTCATTGTGCAAACACTGTAGAGTGTATTTACACAAATCTGGATGGTATAGCCTGCCACTGCCATGGTACGTGCTATACTTTTATGTACTGGCAGCACAGTAGGCTTGTTTACATCAGCATCACCACAAACACGTGAATAATGTGTTGTGCTGTGACATCATGAGGTGACAGGAATTTTTCAGCTCCATTATGATCTTATGGGACCACTGTTGTATATGTAGTCTGTCACTGACCAAAACATTATTATGTGGTTCATGATTCTACATGTGTGTGAATTCTGAAAAAGTGAGCTGATCCCACAACTGGGGCCCCTATGGGCAGCCTGGTTTGCAGCAGCAGTGGCAGTAGCAAAGCCCCAGGCCATCAGAGCTTCCGTTCCACAACCAGGGTGGCAGAATCCTGTGATTCCTTGCTTCCACCCTGTGGCACAGGGAGACCTAGGCTCAGTGGCTTCTGCCTATCCCTATCCCTGCCAGAGGTCCCCAAAGACAGCAGGTGATCCAGAATAGGATTTCTTCCCCCCAGTACAGCACCTACACGGATTGAACAGGAGCCTCAGCATGATCAGAAAAATGAAGCAGCCCTGGCTGGTGTAGCTCAGTGGATTGAGTGTTGGCCTGTGAACCAAAGGATCACTGGTTCGATTCCCACCCAGGACACATGCCTGAGATGTGGGCCAGGTCCCCTGTAGGGGGCATGTGAGAGGCAATGACACATTGATGTTTCTCTTCCTCTCTTTCCCCTTCCCTCCCTCTAAAAATAAATAAATAAAATATTTTAAAAATCATCTATTATATGAAGAACTAGGAAAGTTACAATTTGAATGAGAAAGGAAAATCAACAGATGCTAGTATCAAGATAAAGTAGATGTTGAAATTATCTGACAAGGATTTTAAAGCAGCCATTATAAAAATGCTTCACTCTAGCCCTGGCTGGCGTAGCTCAGTGGATTGAGCACGGGCTGGGAACCAGAGGGTCCCGGTTCGATTCCCAGTCAGGGCACATGCCTAGGTTGCGGGCCAGGTCCCCGTGAGGGCCATGTGAGAGGCAACCATACATTGCTGTTTCTCTCCCTCTCTGTCTCCTTCCCTTCCCCTCTCTCTAAAAAAAAATAAAATCTTAAAAAAAAAATGCTTCACTCTAATTACAAATTCTCTTGAAACAAATGCAAAAACAGAAAGTCTCGACAAAGAAATAGAAGTTATAAAAATAACCAAGTAACATTTATAGAACTGAAAAATGCAATAACCAAAAAAAGAGCCTTGCTTGATGGACTCATTAGTATAGTGGAGATGACAGAAAGTAGAATTAGTGAACTTGAAGAAAGGTCAATAAAATTTACTCAATCTGCACAACAGATAAAAGAGTGAAAATATATGCAAAGGACACATATGATAAAGCACTCTTATCCAAAATATACAAAAAACACTCACAACTTCACAATAAGAAAACAAAAAAGTTGATTTTAAAATGGGCCAAAAACTTAGACACTTCACCAAACAAATTCTAAAGACAGCAAATAAGCATATGAAAACACGCTCCGCATCAGGACTTCCTGCTAAGATGGAGGTGTAGGTAGATATGCTTTGCTTCCTTGCACAACCAAAAGAAGGATAACAACCAATTTAAAAGACAACAACCAGAACTGCCACAAAATCATTTGCATGGAGGTCTAACAACCAAGGAGTTAAACATTCATCCAAACCAGTAGGAGGGGCGGAAATGGGCAGCCAGGGTGAAGAGGATGAGTGGCAAGGCAAGGTGGTGCCCACATGGGTAATCCCACATTCATGTGCAGATAAGGCAGGAGGAACAAAGGGGGAGCTAGATAGACTTTGAAACCCGAGTTTCAGCGTGGGAAACTAAAGACTCAAAACCCCTGCCTGTGAAAAATCTGTAGGGGTTGCAGTGGTGGGGGAAACTCCCAGTCTCCCACAAGAGTCCATTGGAGAGGCCCACAGGGCCTTAAAATGTACACAAACTCACCCATCTGCGAATCAGCACCTGAAAGGGCACAATCCCCTTGTGGGAAGCAAGGGAAGTGACGGAAAGTGGGAAGAGAGTGGAGCAAGCAGCATTGTTCCCACTCTGATGCCTCCCCCACAGGCAGTGCCACAACACAGCAAAGAGAGTTGCCCCACCCTGAATATCTAAGGCTCTGCCTCTTACAACATAACAGGTGCGCTGAGATACAGAAATATGGCCCAAATGAAAGAACAGATCAAACTGCAGAAGAAGTACAAAGTGACAAGGAGATAGACAACCTATCAGATGAAGAGTTCAAAACACTTGTAATCAGGATACTCACAGAATTGATTGAGCTTGGTCGCAAAATGAAGGAAGAAATGAAGGGTATGCAAAGTGAAATGAAGGAGAATATACAGGGAACCAATAGTGAAGGGAAGAAAACTGGTACTGAAATCAATGATTTGCAACAAAAGGAAGAAATAAACATCCAACTGGAACAGAATGAAGAAACAAGAATTCAAAAAAATGAGGAGAGGCTGAGGAACCTTTGGGACAACTTCAAATGCTCCAACATCCAAATCATAGGGGTGCCAGAAGAAGAGAAAGAGCAAGAAATTGAAAACTTATTTGAACAAATAATGAAGGAGAACTTCCCCAAACTTGCAAAGGAAATTGACTTCTGGGAAGTCCAGGAAGCTCAGAGAGTCCCCAAAGAAATTGGACCCAAGGAGGACCATACCAAGACACATCATAATTAAGTTACCCAAGATTAAAGATAAGGAGAGAATCTTAAAAGCAGCAAGAAAAAAGATAATTACCTACAAAGGAGTTCCCATAAGACTGTCAAATGATTTCTTGAAAGAAACCTTATAGGCAAGAAGGGGCTGGAAAGAAGTATTCGAAGTCATGAAAGGGAAGGACCTACATCTAAGATGACTCTATCCAGCAAAGCTATCATTTAGAATGGAAGGGCAGATAAAGTGCTTCCTACATAAGGTTAAGTTAAAGGAGTTCATCATCACCCAGCCTTTATTATATGAAATGTTAAAGGACTTATCTAAGAAATTGAAGAAAATCAAAACTATGAACAGTGTAATGACAACAAACTCACAACTATCAACAACTGAACCTAAAAAACAAAAACAAACTAAGTAAACTGATAAAACTGAAAGGAGAAATAGAAAAACCCAGGGGATTTTAACATCTAATTCTCAGCAAATGATAGAAGTACTAGGTAAAAAAATCAGAAAAGATATAAAAGAATTGAATGAGCCCTGGCTGGTGTGGCTCAGTGGATTGAGCGTGGGCCGCAAACCAAAGGGTTGCCGGTTCGATTCCCAGTCAGGGCACATGCCTGGGTTGCAGGCCAGGTCCCCAGTGGGACCACGTGAAAGGCAACCACACATTGATGTTTCTCTCCCTCTCTTTCTCCCTCCCTTCCCTTCTGTCTAAAAACTAAATAAATAAATTCTTTAAAAAAAAAGAATTGAATGATATAAAAGAACTGAAAGATATAAAAGAATTGGATCTAATAGACATTTATAGAACACTCCACCTAACAACAACAACAAAATATATATATTTCAAGTGCACACAGAACATTCACCAAAGTAAACAATATCCTTGTTCATAAAACAAACCTTAACAATTTTTAAAAATTGAAAGAATGTAGCATATTGGCTCTGACCATTATGGAATCAAACTAGAAACCAAGAACAGAAAGACAACAGGAAAATCACCAAACTCTTGGAAATTAAATAACACACTTTACAATAGTCTATGTTTTAAAGAAGAAATATCAAAGGAAAAATTTAAAAATACAGAAATAAATGAAAATGAAAGTACAACATATCAAAATTTGGGGGACCCAGCTAAAGAAGTGCCAAGAGGGACATTTACAACATTAAATGCTTACATTAGAAAATAGTAAATATATTAAATAATAACGTAAATTCTCACTTCAAGGAACTAGAAACAGAAGACGAAAATAAACCCAAAGCAAACAGGATAAAGGAAATAATAGACAAGAGTAGAGAACAATGAAATTAAAAAGCAATAGAGAAAATTACATGAAAACTATTTCTTTAGAAAACAGTCAATAAATGGACAAAACTTTAGCAAGACTGACAAAAAGAGAAATTATATCAGGATGAAATGGGAGACACATGAAAGACATTATAAAGGATAACAAGGGAACACTATGAACAACTTCACACTATTGGACTTAGAAGAAATGGACCAACTCTGAAAACCACAAATTAGTAAAACCCAATCAAGGTGAAATAGATAACCTAATAATCTTATAAGTATTAAAGAAACTAAAATTGTAATTTAAAAGCTATCAAAGAAAAGATCCAGGCCCTGCTGGTTTTACTGGAGAACTTTACCTAACATTCAAAAAATTAACACCAATTTTACACAATCTATTCCACAATATAGAAGAGGAGACTTCCAGCCAAGATGGCGGCGTAGGTAGACACGCTGTGCCTCCTTGCACAACCAAAAGACGGAAAGCAACAATTTAAAAACAAAAAACAACCAGTACTGACAGAAAATTGAACTTTATGGAAGTCTGACAACCAAAGAGTTAAAGACATGTTCCTCCAGACTGGTAAGCGGCATGGAACCAGGCACGAGGCACTGAAACAGGGCCGGGGTAGGGGGTGGGGGACAGTGCATGTGGGGGTTGTGGGCAAGCGAGGCTGGCAGACCCGGACCCAGCGGGACCAAGGCTGGCGGAACGGACAGTCCCTCATTTGCGCGCATATAAACCATTAGAGGAGGTTGAGGAGCAGAGCAGACCGTGCAGCCCAGGGGCCCAGCGAGGGGAAATAAAACCTCAAACCACTGACTAAAAACACCTGTGGGGGTTGAGGCAGCAGTGGGAGGAACTCCTGGCCTCAAAGGAGAGTTTGTTGGAGAGACCCACAGAGTCCTAGAACAAGCCTGCCCGTGTGGGAATCAGCACCAGAAGGGCCCAATTTGCTTGTGGGTAGCGAGTGGAGCAAGTGCCATTGTGCCCTCTCAGGCCCCTTCCCCACAGAAAACGTCAAAACGCAACGACGTGGGTTACCCCGCCCTGGTGAACACCTAAGGCTCCATCCCCTTATATGTAATAAGCGCTCCGAGAGCAAAAAAAAAAAAAAAAAGGGTCCAAATGAAAGAGTAGATCAAAACTCCAGAAAAAATACAACTAAGCCACTAAGAGATAGCCAACCTATCAGATGCACAGTTCAAAACACTGGTAATCAGGATGCTCACAGGATTGGTTGAATTTGGTCGCAAATTAGATGGAAAAATGAAGGATACGCTAAATGAAATGAGGGGAAATGTGCAGGGAACCAATAGGGATGGGAAGGAAACTGGGACTCAAATCAATGGTGTGGACCACAAGTAAGAAAAAAAAACATTCAACCAGAAAAGAATAAAGAAATAAGAATTTAAAAAAATGAGGAGTGGCTTAGGAACCTCTGGGACATCTTTAAATGTCCCAACATCCGAGTCATAGGGGTGTCAGAAGGAGAAGAGGAAGAGCATGGGATCGAAAACTTATTTGAACAAATAATGAAAGAGAACTTCCCCAAACTGGCAAAGGAAATAGACTTCCAGGAAGTCCAGGAAGCTCAGAGAGTCCCAAAGAAGTTGGACCCAAAGAGGAACACACCAAGACACATCATAATTACATTACCCAAGATTAAAAATAAGGAGAGAATCTTAGAAGCAGCAAGAGAAAAGGAGACAGTTACCTACAAAGGAATTTCCATGAGACTGTCAGCTGATTTCTCAAAAGAGACCTTACAGGCAAGAAGGGGCTGGAAAGAAGTATACCAAGTCACGAAAGGCAAGGACCTACAACCAAGAATACTTTCTCCAGCAAAACTCTCATTTAGAATGGAAGGGCAGATAAAGTGCTTCTCAGATAAGGTCAAGTTCAAGGAGTTCATCATCACCCAGCCTTTATTATATGAAAAGTTAAAGGGATTTATTTATATAAGACATGGAGGGTTATCAACAGAGAGTGGAAGGGGGAGAGAGGGGGAAAAGATACAGAGAATAAGTAGCATAAATGGTTGGTAGAAAACAGACGGGGAGGTTAAGAATAGTATAGGAAATGTAGAAGCCAAAGAACTTAAAGTCATACCTGGTCTTCCACAGGTATGACCCATGGAAAAGAACTAAATGGGGGGAAAGTGAGGGGGAGTGGTGTGCAGGGCGGAGGGGAATAAAGGGGAGGTAATGGGACAACTGTAATAGCTTAATCAATAAAATATATTTTTAAAAAATCATACACAAAAAAAGAAGAGGAAAGTTCATTTCTTAACTTATTTTATAAAGCTAGTATTATCTTCACACCAAACACAGATGAAGACAACTCAAAAAGAAGAACCCTACAGATCACTATCTCACAAATTTACATACAGAAATTCTCAAAAAAGCCCTGGCTGGTATGGCTCAGTTGGTTGGAGCATTGCCAGGTAGACCAAAAGATTTGAATCCTGGTCAGGGCACAGACCCAGGTTGGGGGTTCGATCCCTGATGGGGGCAAGTACCCTGGTTGAGGCCTTGCTTTCTGATTTCATATCTCCAACAAGACACACAAGGGAGTAAAAGGCAGCAGGGGTGGTGTCCTGGACAGTAGACTCTTCTTTCTCAGTGGAGAAGGGCTCTGAAATAGGAGAAGGTTGCTGACTTCCTGCCCCAAGAGGCAGGACCAGAGTGCTTCTTCCAGAATATGGCCAGAGCTCTTCATTGAGCACCTGTTCAATGTTGAGGGACAGGCCACAGGAAAATTTTACCAACAAAAGCAGCAGCTTTCTGTCTCCACAATGAATTTACCAGGAGGAGCTGGAAAGTGGTATTCACACTGTTAGGCTAGTGAAGAGTGGTCACCTTCCTTCCTTTTATGTGACCACAAGGCTGACCTTTGACCATGAGATGGGTGATGAAAATACCTACAGGGGCCAAGATCTGAACATAAAGGAGAGAAGCTCATTGGGGTTTTTTTTTAAACATGAAAACAAAGGACAAAACCCACAAGATCATCTCAGTAGATACAGAAAAAGCTCCTCACAAAACCCAACACCTAGTCATAATAAAAATACTCAATAAACTTGGAATACTCAATAAACTTTTCAATTTGATGAAAAAACAAAACAAAACAAAACTATGGCCAACATCATACTTAATGGTAAAAGACTGAAATGTCTTTCTGCTAAGATCAGAAACAAAGCAAGGCTCTACTTGCACCACTTGCATTCAGCACTGCACTGTAGGTTCTAGACAGGCAACAGGCGAAAAAATGAAATGAAATGAAATGAAAGGCACCTATCTGGGAATAAGGAAGTAGAACTGTCTTTGTTCACAGATAACACGACCATGTATATAGAAAATCTAAAGGAATCTCCCTCCCGTCACACTCATAAACCTCTAGAACTAATAAATGAGTTCGGTAAAGTCACAGGATACAAGGTCAATATAAAGAAAAAGTCAATTGTATTTCTTGACAACAAATAATTAAAAAATGGAATTAGAAAACTAATTCCATTTACAGTAGCATAAACAAGAATAAAATACTTAGGAATAAATTTATCAAAAGGACTTGTAGGACTTAGACACTGAAAATTATAAAATGTTGCTAAGAGAAATTTAAGAATATCTAAATATATAAGGAGACATGCATATTCATGGACTCGTTATTGTTAAGATGGCAATTCTCCCTAAATTTGATCTATAGAGTCAATAAAATCCCTATAAAAATCCTAGCAGGATTTTTTGTAGAGATTGTCAAACTGATCCTAAAATTCATACAGAATTGCAAGGGCTTAAAATAGACAAAAGAATTTGGAAAATGAAGAACAGCTGGAGGATTTACACTATCCAAGTTCATATCTAACTGGCAAAAAGCTAGATACAGATCAATGGAACAGAATCAAGAGCCCATTGACCCTTAGATTTATGGTCAATTGAATTTCAAGAAAGTGTCAAGGCAATTTGATAAGAAAAAAGGAAGTTTTTCAATAAATGGTTCTGGTCTAATTGGATATCAATATGTGAAAAGATGAATTTATACCCTTACCTCACACCATACGGAAAAATAAACTACAAAGGGATCAGACACAAATTTAAGAACTATAACTATAAAACTTCTAGAAGAAAACATAGAAAAACCTTTGTGATCTTGCATTAGGCAAAGAGTTCTTAGATATGACACTAAAATAATAAACCATACACACGCAAAGATAAATTGGGCTTCATCAAAATGAAAAACACTTGTTTTGCATTTTACTAATCCATGTGTATTTACATGTGTATTACATATCTGTAAATTTTCTATATGTAACCATCTATATATTAACCTGAATATGAGCTCAAGCAGATGAACCAATTCTAATCCATTATTACCACATGGATCATTCTAGCCTCCTGCCTTGCTTACCTGTAAACTCCCATTCCAACAGTGAGAAACCCTAGTATTTCCATCCATTTCAGTATACATATGTAGCAGTATCAGAATTGTTAACCCACATAGGAAACAATGTTATCACCCAGAGGATAATTTTATGTGCAGTTCCTTTTGCTTTTCAGTCCTCCAGACCCCACTTATTCTGAAGATTTACTTAGATCCATCAACACCTCCATCTCCTTCAGTGAAGTTGTTTCCTATATTCATACATTCATATAATTAAATTCTCTTGTCACAGTTTGCATTCCTTCCTAGGGGGAGTGTTTTTTTTTTTAATTTGCACACAGTAAGGTTCACTCTTTGTGCAGTACGGTTTTATCAGTTTTGAGGAATGCAATAATAAATTATACCCACTGTTAAGTATCATACAAAATTTTATCATGTTCTTCACTATTCATTTCTTTCACTGAGCACTTGGTTGGTCCAATGTGTGTGTGCCTTTTTCAAAGGAATACTACCTGGAGATAGCATCAGATCCCACAAGTTAAGGAATCTGTTTTTGTTTTTTTTTTTAAATAATTTTTAGAGAGAGAGGAAGGGAGGGTGAGAAACATCAATCAGTTGTCTCTCACATGCCCCCAACTGGAGACACTGGGGACCTGGCCAGCAACCCAGGTATGTGTCCTGACTGGGAATTGAACCTGTGACCTTTCAGTTTGCAGGCTGGCACTCAACCCATTGAGCACACCATCCAGGGATAAAGTTCCAACCTTTTAATCACGTGGTTGATTCCTTTGGCAACCAGTCCCCATACTTAGCTTGCTTAGGAGCTTTCCAAAAGTTCCCTATTAACATAACAAAAGAAACATTTGTTATCTCCTCAGCACTTAGGAAATTCCAAGGGTTTCAGGAGCTCTGTGCCTGAACAGGGATGAACACCAAATATATAATTCTGATTATAAATCACAATGTCATACCTGGCATCCACTGATTACTTTACTCTCCATGTAGTTTTGTGTTTCCCAGTTGGAACTGTGGAGGAGGAAGAAAATTTCTTCTACCTTTCTAGTTTCTTTCAGCTAATGTAATACTTCAATTTACATGACAGAGGTTAGATGAATGAGAATAACCAAATTTAATTACTTATGTGCATATGGGAACCCTACATACGTGAGAGGTTCAGAGACAGAAAGTTAAAATGAGGTATATGTGACTTTCTGAGCTAAAGATAAGGCACCTTAGAGCTTAAGAAGTCATTTACAGTAACATAAGAGGAGCAAATGTTAAGTAATTAGATGCTTGCCCTGCCCCATATATAGGTCATAAAAGTTTATCTCTGTTAATAACTCTTATGGGCAAGTCCTCAAATTCAAATTCTTTAAGAGAGAGATAAAAGTTTTTTTGTGAGCCCCCAGTGTCTCAATTGTCTTCAGTTCAAAATAATTCACGTCTTGGCTTGACCTGTTCTGAACCTCTTCAGAATTCCACAATATATAACCTTTCACACTGGCTTCTTTGACTTTGAAACATGCATTCTAAGTTTTTGCATGTCTTTTATGGCTTGATAGCTCATTTCTTTATATCGCTAAATAATAGACCATTGCATTGGTATATCATAATAACTTGTTTATTCATTCATCTATTGAAAGACATCTTGGTTGCTTTTAGTTTGGGGCAATTGTGAATAAAGCTGCTATAAACATTTCCATGCAGGTTTTTGTGTGAGATGTGATTGATAGTTTTGGTGCACCTTGGGATCCTGGTTCTGGCTCCTGATCATCCACGTTGGAGAAGATGTAGTATGAAAAACATCATTCACACATTTGCATCTTTACAGTGCTGGTTCTGAGGATCGCAGAGTCTATCCATCCATCTGGCTTGGAGAATCCTTTCCAAGCCCATGGGTTTGACAGGCCCGCAGGCTGCCAGCTCGCCCGTTCCCACTCTAGCCTTTCCCCAGAGTCTTCCGCTAATGACCCACTGCTCCCTTCTCCTCTACCTCCAACTCTGAATATCCAACCTTCTTCCTCAAACCTGCGCAGGTTCTTTATTCACTCATTTGGTGGGACACTCTCCTCTTATCACCCATGCCCTGTCCCACTTCCCCCATATCTAGTCAGTTGTTCAGCCTGTGGATTCACCCTGAGGTCTCTTTCTCTTCTGTCCATCATCATCAGTGCTCCTTAGGGGAGATCTTTCGAATCTGCCCCCACACCCCCACCTCCCCGCCTTTGAACTTGGTGCTTCAGGCAAGCTATGCCGTTCCATGCCTCTGCACCTTTGCAATCTCTGCTCAGGCATCTGGAAATCTTTGTTTATCTTATGTTTATACTCTTGCTACTCAAAGGGTGGTTGGCCAACGACCAGCACTTGGCTTCCCCTGGAAATGTAGAATCTCAGGTTCTGTCCTAGACCTACTGAATCAGGATCTGCATTTTAAAAGATCCCTGTGTGATTCGTGTGTGTGTTAAAGTTTAAGAAGTGTTCCATACCACTTCTGACACTGCACTTCCATTGTGACACGGATTGTATTGTTTTATAATTATCTGTGTCTGTTTTCCCCTGCGGAGTCTGAGTTCTCTGAGGTCAGGGTCCCTGGCCCATTCAGGGGCCAGCCCAGGCTGTGGCACCTGAAATAAAGCCTAGATGTTCATTTGATTCTTGGGGTTCTTCAGACTGGGGTCTGAGCCCAGTGTCAAGGAGAATTAGAGAAGTGAGTTTCTTTACAACATTATTTTACTTTATCCTTATAAAGATACTGTTAAACAATGCATAACCCCCTTTCTTCCCCTTAGGATGAATTAATAGAAGAATCAAATGGAAATATGAACAAGGGTTTATGTACAAGAATGTTTAAAATTACAAAACTTAGAAAAGACTTAAATGTCCAACTATATGTAGGCATTAAAAAATAATATTATGTGAATAGATTAATACAGAAAGATAATATGCACTATATAATACTTATAAATCTTTATAATTTTTAAAAATTATAAATTATGTATAAAGATAACAAACCCAAACAATAGAACTCTATGTGGGTAAGCTTTAAAAATAGCAGTCTGGTCCCCAGCATCTGTTAAGTGATGGGTTTTCATCCTCCTAGAATCTCTGGACCACATATAAAGGGCGAAGTAATGTCTTGTGTGGTGTGAGGTGATGGCTTCTCAAGTTAGCTCATAATGTAAAATTTTATCATTGTCAAAATTACCCCTAAAACCTTTCACATTTCATACAGTTCAATACATATGGTCTTGCTATATACTGTACTTTCTCTTAGTAAGTCTACTCAGTTTTCCTACATCAAGAAACATTACTTTTTTTTCAGTAAAATATTGGTTTGCATATTTGCATACATATACACACCTCTTTCCCACTCTCTCCCTTCCTCAAGCCCTTTGAGTTATATTTGGGTAATTTCAATTGGGCTCCTTCTCCCACATGAAAATGAGAATATATTTTTCTGTAATTTGCTTTTCTTAATATTTTCCAAGTCCCTTCACATAAGACTACCTTAATCTTTCCCCAAGCTCATTATTTTGAGGGTACCATAATGTCATTTTTCCACTTCCTCGCTGACAGACACTTCGGGTGTTTGTCATTTTTTGTAAATGTTACTGTGAACATTCTTTTGCACATGTATTTGGCTTTCTTTTAAAAAGTAACTTTTTATGCTTTAAAAATTATGTATATTTGCGCTTAAGTTTTAAAATTATGGAAAAGCGTAACATATAAAAAATGAAAATGAAAAAAATCATCCCGAATTCCTTTTCATTTTTTAACCCTTCATTCCATCCCCATGACCTAATGAGGCTCCGTTTTTCAAAATGAAATATTTCTTTTACTAGAATTTAATAGAAGAAAAAGAACTGAAGTGAAACCAAAGTCTCCCTTCACCCCCAAAGTCTTCTATATTTAAAAACAGAGTGTGAAATACTAAGGGGAATGGGAACATTGTGTTTTTGGTCAAACTTTGTGTTTCTTAATAGGTTTAACTTTAAATTTCCATGTAATAAAATTTTGTCACCTGCCAAATGAAAATCAAAAGACAACTATGATGGCTAAATAGACATTAGGCTAAGGATGCATACACATCTTTAAAATTTATTGAAAGGAGCAAAGTTTAAAACCTGAACTTACTAGAAGAAAGTAATTGAGAAAGGCTGATCTCCAAGAAAACATCCAATAAAAGTAACAGATTGCTTGTAGGGGGGAAAAAGACATCCTGGGGAGATACATCTGTTGTATATTATAAACCCAACAAAATTAATCATGAATTCAGAATATTAATCTTACTCTTCCCTCAATTATTTTGTCCAATAGGAGTTAGGCACTGTTTCATACTTGTAAAAAAATAAAATAAAAACACCATGTTAAGCTTTGAACATGCACATTTAAGCATCTCTGCTGAATGACCTGAGGCCCAGGGGAATCTTTTATAACATGTGTTGGACTTGCTTGAAATCAAGTTCTTTGTGTCAGTGACATAGAGCTTGAAGATGGTGGCCTGCAAAGATGACAATCTGCTTCATGAGCCAACTAGAGACCATAATTCAGAATTTGGCTTTATTTGTGCACTTCCTCCCCACCTTATCTATTTACTTTGATTTTTGCCCAGAGAGACTTGTGGAACTTGTATTTAAATGACATGGCTCTCTCCCTTGCCAGGAAGGCAATAAATTCAACTTTGTTTCAGACTGCGATTTGGGGCTGTTTGTTCCTTACTATTTAAATCACTATCAGTTGTTCTAAATCATGTACATTTTAGCCTGACTGTGATTTTCCAGCACAGCTTATTCCCTCTGCCGCGCCTCGCCCCCTAAGTTTCTAACCGCACTCTCTTTTTCGGTAACCAAAGTCTTTTGTTTTCACTTTAAGAACTTCCAGATTTTCATTTAGTCAATTTGTGCAATGACAACTATTTTATTCTTGATGTCTTTGTCTCAGAGATCTCTAACTTCCAATTATAGTTTTGGCAAATTGTGCTCTAGGTCTGCTGTACAGATACTGGATTGGGATATTTTCAAGCCGCCTCTTGTCTTAGTTCTACTATTTCTTGTTTTCCAAGTCTTTTTCCTGAATTCCTTTATCAGTTTGTTTGAGTACATTCTCAAGTAAGGTTTTTTTGTTGCTTTGTTTTTGTTTTCAGAGACGGTAAGTGAGAGAAAGTTCCAGAGGCCGTTTGTCATCAGATATCTTCTTTGCCCTCACAGTTGCTTGACAGTATGGCTGGGTATGAACTTTTCTTTCAAAATCATTTTTTATATACAAACCTTTATGTAAAAAAACCAAAGTTTCATTATTTTAACAACTGACACCAAATTCATTTAAGGGAAGGGACTATAAGAAATGTGAAAAATATATTGATAAGCTCTGGATAGAAGATAAGTGTAGGAGTGTTTGGGAGAGACCAGGAGAGAAAGGTAATCAGCTATATTGCTCATTCTGAGACAAGGGAGTAGAACTTACACCGATTTTAAGAGAGTACAGAACTGGAGGGGGTCCAATGCCCAATATGAGGTCAAATATGTTGCTGTTATAGTGTTTTGGAAAAATAATGTCCATACTCATACTCGTTGATACTCCTCTCTTCAAGAGATAGAGCCTAACGCCCCTTCCCCTGAATGTGGGCTGCACTTAGCGACCTGCTTTTAATAAATAGAATAAAGCAGAAGTAATGATGTGTGACTTTGGAGACTAGGTCATAAAAAAAGCACTGTGGTTCCTGTCTTGATTGCCTTTAAGAGGATTGGCAGTTTTCACTTTCTCTTTCCAGGAATTCTTGGTCTGGAGCAGCCAGCTGACAGGTAGAAATCTATCCTGATACTGCCATGCTGAGAGAAAGCCCAGGCTAGCCATGTGGAAAGACAGCGTCGCAGAAAGATGCCAAATCTACCTCCTGCTCTCCAACTCTTCCCAGCCCAGGTGCCAAACATGGAAGGGAAGGAGCCATCTTGGACACATCATGGTGAAAAACGTCACAGAAGGCGCATCATGGAGAAGAACTGAGGCCCTAGATATATGGCTCTGGTGGAACTGTCCCGGCCATCTTCAGCCATCCTAGGCACTTCTGCTGGTGTTCAGATATTCAAGCACAGTGAGGAGTCATCCATTCTGTGCTCTGCCCAGTTCCAGTTCACAGAATGATGATATGTAAAATGATGCTTTATGCTACAAAGTTCTGGAGTCATAGGTTATGCAGCAATAAAGAACATGAACAATCACATGTTTATAAATGTTAAACTAACTCAGGCATTCTTTGTAAAAATGTTACTAAGCATTTTTCATTGTAAAAGTAACACCCGTTGGTTATACCTCATTCAAGTACAAAAGTATAGTTTAAGGATGAGACATTGAGGTACCTATGTTATAGTTCTAGTATCTAGGGTAGGGCCCAGACTTCCCAAGACTTGATAAGGCTTAATGAATAAATGATTCCTGCCTTTCTTTTCCCAACTCCTCCCTTACTAGCTTTCCACCCACATTTGAGAGTGTCAAACTGTAAAAGTTCTGGAATGGTGGTCCAGCAGTCGAGTTTTAGCTGCTGTGAGGGCCAGGGGAGAATCAGGCCTCATGGGTGGTGTGTTGGCCATTTCTCAGACAAAAAGGTGCTGTCTTCCTGCTATTTCAAGCTGCTCTGATCATTCCTCTTGATTAAGGATGAGGCTGTGGCTTACAGAAACCAAACTCTGACAATAATTTCAAGGGTAATTGCTTTGGGGAGAAAGCTGCCCAACTACAATATTTTGAGGAATTTGGAAGGGGAGAAATTTCTGGGTGATGAGAGGCTATTCTGGCCTTGGGTCCATCCTCTGCTCTCAGGCCTCAGTTTCCACTTTATGAGTTTCTTTTGCTGAAGCCTAGCCTAGAAAAAAACCTGAGGCCATTAAAAGTAGGGTCTGGTAACATCCCAAAATGCCAGGAACACATTCACCCCTCTGATGCTTCAAATTCTTTAGAAAACATGGGCTGACATGTGGAGAAGGCAAGTTACAAAACAGTCTGTGCAGAGTACAGAGTGTCCTCTGTTTTTCACTTTATCTACCCTCTCTGCACAGAACCAAGTTGGGGAAGGCTGTTTGCCAAAATATTATCTGTGGTTATCTGAGGGGGTGGGAGGATATTATTCCTGGTAACTTCGTTTAACTTTCTTTTTGGTATGCTTCCAAATTTTCTACAATGAACATCTATTACTTTTCATAATTAAGAAATTAAAACATTTTTTTAAAGCATGAAGTTCAGCACATGCCCTTCGTCATGCTTCGTAAGTACACAGCTTGCTGCCAGGTTGAAGTAAGGGAGAGGAATCATCTGTGGAGTCTTATTAGTGGAGCATGTGGGGTTTTTAAGGCATTAGTTTTCCATTGTTGTGTAACAAATGACCACCAACTTAGTGGCTTAGAGAAGCACACATTATCTCACGGTTTCTGTGGGTTGGGAGTATAGGCATGACTTAACTGAGTCTTCAGGGACTCACAAGGCTACAGTCAATGGTTTGGCCAGGCTGTGTTCTCATCTGGTTGCACAAATGGGGAAGAATCAGTTTCCAAGGTCACTCAGGTTGTTGACAAAAATCAGTTCCTGGTGGCTGTAGGACTGAGGGCCCCAGTTGCTTACTTACCTTTGTTTGCAAACCACCCTCAGCTCCTAGAGGGTACCCACAGTTTCTTGCCATATGGCCTTTCCCAACATGGCTACTTCAATAAGCCATCAAGGAGAACCTCTAGAGCAAGTTTGCAAGCAAGATAGAGCCTTATATTATTAATGTAAGGTAATGATAGAGTGACATCCCATCACCCTTGCTAGATGTTATTGGTTGGAAGCAAATCACACATCCTATTTCAAGATGAAGTCCAATTCAAGGAGAAAGGATTACACAAAGGTGATGTTATGGACTCAATTCTTGTGTCCCCTCTGAATTCATGTCGAAGCCCCAACCTATAGCATGGCTGCATTTGGAGATAGGCCTATAAAGAAGTAATTAAAGTTAATTGAGGTCATAAAGATGGGGCTCTGAGCTGACTGGATTAGTGCCCTCACAAAAATAAAGATCAGAGAGATCACTCTCTCTCTACCCTCACACACACACCGAGGAAAGCCCATGTGAGGACAGAGCAAGAAGGTAGCCATCTGCAAGCCAGGAACAGAGCCCTCATTAGAAGCCAGATTGACTGATCATTCTTTTTTTTTTAAATATATTTTATTGATTATGCTATTACAGTTCTCCCATTTCCCTCCCTTTCTTCCCCTCCACCCCCACACCCCCTATTCCCCACCCTTTAGTTTTTGTCCATAGGTCATACACATAAGTTCTTTGTCTTCTACATTTCCTATACTATTGTTAACCTCCCCCTGTTTTCTACCTACCATTTATGCTACTTATTCTCTTCACCTTTTCCCCTTCTCTCCCCGTCCCACTCCCCTGTTGATATCCCTCCATACCTTATATAAATCCCTTTAACATTTCATATAATAAAGGCTGGGTGATGATAAACTCCTTGAATTTGACCTTACCTGAGAAGCACTTTATCTGCCCTTCCATTCTAAATGAAAGTTTTGCTGGATAGAGTATTCTTGGATGTAGGTCCTTGCTTTTCGTGATCTGGTATACTTCTCTCCAGCCCTTTCTTGCTTGGAAGGTCTCCTTTGAGAAATCAGCTGACAGTCTTATGGGAATTCCTTTGTAGGAAACTGTCTCCTTTTCTCTTGCTGCTTGTAAGATTCTCTCTTTATATTTAATCTTGGGTAATGTAATTATGATGTGTCTTGGTGTATTCCTCTTTAGGTCCAACTTCTTTGGGGCTCTGTGAATTTCCTGGACTTCCTGAAAGTCTATTTCCTTCACCAGCTTAGGAAAGTTCTCCCTCATTATTTGTTCAAATAAGTTTTCATTGAGCGCGGGCTGGGAACCAGACGGTCCTGGTTCGATTCCCAGTTGGGGCACATGCCTGGGTTGCAGACCATGTCCCCAGTGAGGGCCATGTGAGGGGCAACCATACATTGCTTTCTCCCTCTCTGTCTCCCTCCCTTCTCCTCTCTCTAAAAATAAATAAATAAAATCTTTAAATAATAGTTTAAAAAAATAAAAAAAAATAAGTTTTCAATCCCTTGGTCTTCCTCTTCTCCTCTGGCACCCCTATGACTCGGATGTTGGGACATTTAAAGATGTCCTGGAGGTTCCTAAGCCTCTCCTCAGTTTTCTGAATGCTTGTCTCTTCATTCTTTTCTGGTTGGATGTTTTTTTCTTTCTGCTGGTCCACTCCGTTGATTTGAGTCCCAGTTTCCGTCTCATCCCTATTGGTTCCCTGCAGATTTTCCCTTATTTCCTTTATATTATCTTTCATTTGTTCAACTAATTGCGATCATCTTTCTTCCAATCCTGTGAGTATCCTGATTACCAGTGCTTTGAACTGTGCATCTGATAGGTTGGCTATCTCTTCATCACTTAGTTGTATTTTTTCTGGAGCTTTGATGTGTTCTTTCATTTGGGTCATTTATTTTTTCTCGGTGCGCCTGTTACTTTAAGAGGCGGAGCCTCAAGTGTTCACCAGGGCGGGGTAACCCACGTGGTTGTGTTGTGACGCTGTCTGTGGGGGCGGGGCCTGAGAGAACAATGGCGCCTGCTCTCCTCTCTGCACTTCCCCAGCTACCCACAAGCAAGTTGGGCCCTTCTTTGCTGGCTCCGGGGTGAGTAGATGGGCCTGCACAGTTCCAAGCCCCCATGGGTCTCCCCAATGAACTCTCCTGTGAGGCCGGGAGTTCCTCCTGCTGCTGCCTCAACCCCCATAGGTGTTTCCAATCGGTGGTTTGAGGCTTTATTTCCCTGTGTTGATGGGCCGCGAGGTCTGGTCCGCTCCCTAGCTTTTCCTCCTGGTTTATCTTCGAGCAAATGAGGGACCGCCCGGTCCACCAGTCTCAGCCTGGTTTTGCCGAGTGTGCCCACCACTTTTTGGCCAGGTGCGCCCTCCTCAGGCCTCTCCGGGCAGCTGGAGTGTTGCTGGTACCGCTCCACAGACAGCGTCTTGCTGAGCGCTCTCCACCCAGCTCCGCCCCGCTTACCGGTCTGGATGAATGTGTCTTCTTTAACTCCTTGGTTGTCGGACTTCCACTCAGTTCAGTTTTCTGCCAGATCTGGCTGTTTTTGTTTTTTAAATTGTTGTTTTTCCTCTTTTGGTTGTGCGAGGAGGCACAGTGTATCTACTTATGCCTCCATCTTTGCCGGAATTCCTGACTGATCTCAGACTTCTAGAACTGTCAGAGAATAAATTGGTGCTGTTTAAGTTACCTAGTCTGTGGTATTCTCTATGGCAGACCAAGCTAAGACAGGAAGCACTGATTCTGGTAGGGGCACCTTAAAGTCTGTCTGCCATATTTAATATTGTGAAATTGGCTGGAATTCCAAATAGAAATTCCAGAAGCTTCTAGGTAACATGGAATATTTTAAAAGTGCAGATTCTCCTCAGAGATTTTCATTCTGTCGGTCAGTGTGGGGCCTGGGAAGTTTCAATGAGCTCTACCAAGGTGATTCCAGTGCTGGAGCAGGTGGTCCACATTTCTGGGTTTAAAGTCCAACAGCTTCAAATTTCTGCCACTTCCTAGCTACAAGACCTTAGATCAGTAATTTCTCCTTCCAACCAGTTTCTTTGTTTGATGTAACATGGCAAGTTATTTAAAGAAAATAGAAAATACTCTCAGGTGTTAGCAGCTTCTCTCCCCAGCCTAGCCCCAGCAAAAGGAGGCTGCAACTGCTGCCTCATATCCCCATCCCCATGCTGTTAGCGCGTGGTGTTTCAAGGCCATGGAAAAGTTTGAAACCCGAAAGGGATTTGGGGGATGTTTAAACATGGAGGTGACCTGGGTCTTGCTTGTCCTTACAGATCCTTCTGGGTGATGCTGAAATATATGACTGGGGGCTAGAGAAAGTGAGGGTCCAGGTGTAGATCTGAGGTCAGCCCAGTGTCCCTGGACATCAGTAGAAAATGTAGTTCTCGGCCATGGTGTCCACAAGCAGGTGGAACAATCTTCATGTGGTGATCATCATGGAGGCGCCTCCGTTTTCTTGTGTCACGAAGAGTCCATGGCTGTTGGGGAAGGTTGTGTTGGGCAAGCTGCCTCAGGGCAGTATTAAATGACCTATAAAGTATGGGATACTTAGGGCTATGGAATAAAATTCACACCAGAATGTCAAATGATGCATGTATATTGCAGAGCATAGTGCCTGACATGTACTAAGTGTTTGATAAACAAGTTATTATTCTGTTATGTCAAAATCTCTCAGTTTGAGTGCACATACTGCTTCTGTTCTTATTTATCCACTATCATGGGTCCCATTGTTTTTCAGGTTGAAATAGGTCCATGGTTTAAAGGATGGGGCTTTGGTGAGAAACCAGGGTAGAAGACCACTTATAAGCTGAGGAACCTTGGTTTTCCTCATCTATGATGACTGGAATGTTATGAATATTAACTGAATTAGTTAAGGTAGAAGGTTTAGCTCCATTCCTAGCCCTAGTGACAGATATTACCACTTATTATAATGATGCCAAATGCTGGCCAGAACTGGGAGACCGGATGTCATGGACATGTTTTAGACTGTTTAATCGAAGGGTATTTGAGTGAAACATACCAGGACAAGATTCCTAGGCATGAGATTGTGCCATCACACAAGGCCCCCACCTTAGAAGGGCCATGTGATCAGGAGACATGTTGTTATCTTGGAATTCCTAATAATTTTTGAACAAGGCCTCTGCATTTTCATTCTGCTCTGTACCATACAAATTATGTAGCTGGTTCTGTAATACCACATATCTTGACTGTTCTTAGTAGCAATTTATGCATCAAGTTTCCAAATTTCTTATAGCCCTTTATCTTGTATGATTCTTGATGTATCTTGAATGCCTTCTTCAATAAGAACTTTTATAAGGCAGGGGAAGGAGAAGGTTGACACTATAGGATTAGAAGGAGAGGACCGACCAGGTGTCTCAGTTGGTTGGAGTGTTGTCCTGTACACCAAAGAGGTTGCGGGTTTGATCCCAAGTCAGGGTACATACACAGGTTGCAGGTTCGACTTCAAGTCTGGGTGTGTATGAGAGGTAACTGGTAGATGTTTCTCACATTGATGTTTCTTTCTCTCCCTTCCTCTCTAAAAATCAATAAACAGATCTTTGGGTGAGGAAATAAAAGAAAAAAGAAAAGGAAAGAAAAGGAGAGGGAACCAGAGCTGGAGAGAGTGTATGAGGATACTCTCCATATAGACTTGGTACCCACAGGTGTGTGAAAGGAAGTGGTTTCCCGTAAGGCCCATGTGTGAGGCACATGGAAGCTTGTCTTCAAGTTTTCTTAGCAGAAGAAAGACCAGGGAATGAGAGATGCAAGGAATGATGGGAACAAGCAGGTTCTGCCTTTTCTCCTTAGGCTGTTACATCCAAGGACAAGTACAGAATGTGAAGCCAAGAGTATCTAGTTATCCTAAAACTGGTCCACGTAGGCAAGGCCAGGCTCTGGGGGACAGAATGCTATTAGAACAGGGCTCTTTGCCTTAAAAGAGGAAACTGGGAGAGGTATCCAGGCAAAGAGCCATAAGCACTGCCTGAGACCTTGTTCCCTTTTTGGGTGCCCCAGGCACAAAGAAACAGCAATCCATTTGGCGAAGTGCTAAGAACAACTCGGTATCAATTTGCTTTTCGGCCAAAGCCAAGGATGTCTGCTATTATAGACCTGAGGTTTCTTGAAACTTTTCCACATTCACTTTTGATTACTACAAATTTTCCCATTGTTAAAGATACTGAAACATCTCTGAGTGGTGGTCCGGGCTTGTGTCGGGCCAGGAAGTGATGGAAAGAAGCCTGTAACTACTCAGTTCCTCTGCATGACGCTTGAGGTCTGATCCTCTCTGCCACAGGCTGCCTTTCATGGAGACCCCAGGTAGGCCTTGCCTCTGAGGCCAGCTTCTTGGGCTGTCCCTGCTTAGCAGTAGTGGTGACAGGTGTGTGTGTGTGTGTGTGTGTGTGTGTGTGTGTGTGTGTGTGACCATGGACTCTGATTTCATGCTTGCTTTATCATATATTCTCCATAATTTGTGCTATAACTTCAGTGATTATATTGGACAATGAATATTGTAAAATACACACGGAATATACTTTAGTGTAATTGTGCTGGTCAGAAGAGAACCAGAGGATTTATTTTCAAGTGTTAATTCATAGTGCACTGCAAGTAATGTGTTCTGAAGATGGGATACAAGTTGAATGTCATTTTGAAGACTGCCGTTGTTGTCTTTTGGGCATGTCAGCAAATCTTTTGACCAGAGTGAAGTCTGGGCTTGTTGGTCTTCCTGCCCACCCCCACCCTTTCTACACCCCAACACTGAAACCTCTGAAACCCTGATCTGTGATGTTTTCTCAAGTCCTGAACCACATAAAGCAGCATCTGCACTTGAATCTTTTTCTGGGCAAACTCTTTTACCCCCAACTTTAAACAGTCCTAAGCATCTTCCGAACTGGGAAATCGGAACTCTGTCCAAAAAGGACAGTCATTGAATCTTCCAAATGTGACTGGGATGCTTCTGTTCTGCTGCTGTTGCCTCAGGAGAATGGCAAGGATGAGCCCAGGGTTCCCTAAGGCCCTCAGTACCTGCCTCTTGAAATCTGGCTTCAGTCCGTTTCCCTGACCTAATGATTAGGTCTGATTTCAGCTACTCTCCCTAAGCTTTGAAGGCCAGGCAGTTCAGGATGGCAACCTGTGATAAAGCCATAAGATCCTCTGGGATATTTGGAATTACATAAGCAGAAGAAAAATCTTTTGTTCTTGTTGATGTGAAGAACCAGGATTCTTATTTCTGTGTCTTAAACCAAGGAGCAGTCGGGTGTGCTAGGCCTCAATCCCCCATACAGTGAAGTGGTGAGCTTCACATACATCTGGACTGTTCCCAGGCTCCCGGACTGGCTGCCTGCTCTGATATAGATGAGAAAGGACATACTTCCATCAATGGGAATTGGACGTTCATCACCTAGGCCTCTCACCACATTTGCTAAAAGGCCAACTGGCACAGTTAGCATCCAAACATCTACACACATGAGAGCCATGGAATGAGACGTTCTATTATCACCAGCACTCCTGACAGTGATGGGGAAAATAAAGAACTGATTTTCCTTATGAACAAGATTGAATATGATAAAGTACATGTGTCATTGACACTGGCAAGCTAAGGTTAAAAAGATGGCAAGAGAATGGATGGCCGGCTGGTTGAGCTGAGAGGCTTCCCGGGTACTGTCACCTTAATAACATTACTAACAACTGCTATTTACTGAGGGCTTACTAAGTGCCAGGCATGGTGCTCAGAGTTGTGTGTTCACCATCTCTCCAAATGCTCACAATTTTTAAAGTAGTAACTGTTAGCTACTCCCTTTTTTTTTTTTAAGCTTTTATTTATTTATTTTCAGAGAGAGGGGAAGCGAGGGAGAAAGAGCAATGTATGCTTGCCTCTCACATGGCCCTCATTGGGGACCTGGCCCGCAACCCAGGCATGTGCCCTGACTGGGAATCGAACCAGGACCCTCTGGTTCCCAACCCGCGCTCAATCCACTGAGCTACACCAGCCAGGCCCCCCTCTCCCTTTTTTTTTTTTTTTTTTTTAATGAATTACGAAACAAGCTCAAAGAGGTTGAGTGCTTGTCAGTGTTCTCAGCCTTGCCAATGCAGAAGTTTCTGTGGCTCAGTCTGCTGGAGTTAACAGGTTCTAAGTTTCTGCTTCTTACACACAATGTCATATTTCACTATATGGGGGTCGGGTGCTGGTAATAAGTTGAAATGGAGTGGTTTAGTCAGGACTCTCCGTTTCATGAAGAGAAGACAATCAAACTGAATAGGAAAGAATTGGATTTATTGGCTTGCAAAAAATGTCCAGGGTTAGTTTAGCTTCAGGCATGGGTGGATCCAGGGGACAATAATGTTTTAAGGATTCTCTTTTTTAGTCCTTGTGTCGGTTCCATTCTCAGATAGGCAATCTGTGGTGGTGAGATGGTTGCCAGTAGTTTCAGTCTTATAACATTACAGTTCTAAAGTCAGTGGATTAAAAACAAAAGGAAATGCCTTTTTCAGTTATTTAAAACTCTGGGAGATCCTCCAACCTCCCAGAATTAACTGTTTGTATAAGATTGGGTTGGCTTAGATCATACAAGGTCTATCCAGAATGTATCCAGCCATGTAATATGAAAAAGAAACATTTATTGAAGAAGATACACAATACAAGAAGCATTGTACATAGGACTATGATGTCTCAGTCTCCTTCAAAGTAGGCACCTTGGGACCTCACACAGTTCTCCCTATTGCCATCAACTGCCCCATCGTATTTTCCTGAGTCTCATCCATGGTCTGAAATCTCTTCCTTTTCAAAGGTGATTTTAGTTTTGGGAAAAGCCAGGAGTTGCTGGGCACCAACTCTGGGCTGTAGGGGTGCTAAGTCACCTGGGTGATTTGATGTTTCGCCAGAACACTCTGTACAAGATGTGATGCATGAGCAGGTGCGTTGTTGTGATGAAGCTGCCAATCACCAGTTGCCGATAGCTGTGGCCTTCTAAATCGCCCCAATAGATTCAGTGGAGGAACATTCAAGCTTAACACAAAATTTGATGCAGATTCGTTGCTCTACTTGCTCAGTCATTTTGAATGTGATGGCCACTCAGTACACATATTCATTCAAGAGGCATCTACTGCCCACATTGACTAGTACAGTGAAGTAGTCATTGTTCACACATGTGCATTCCAGTCCACTCTCTTTGGCTGCCAGGTTACATTGATATCATGCAAACCATTCTTGTTATACAGTGATCCCTCACCTATTGCGGGAGTTATGTTCCAGAGACCCCCACAATAGGTGAAAATCCGTGAAGTAAGTGGCATTATATTTATTATTTATATATATTTTAAGGCTTTATAAACCCTTCCCATACTCCTATAAACCTTTCCCACTCTCTTATTAACCTTTCCCACACTCTTATAAACACTTCATATGCTCTTAAACACTTTCTACACTCTTAAACCTACGTAATTTTTGAAAATATATTTTACTGATTATGCTATTACAGTTGTCCCATTTACCCTGCTTTATTCCCCTCTGCCCCCCACCCCCATTCCCCCGCCATTTAGTTTTTGTCCAGGGGTATACACATAAGTTCTTTGGCTTCTGCATTTCCTATACTATTCTTAGCCTCCCCATCTGTTTTCTACCTACCATTTATGCTACTTATTCTCTGTACTTTTTCCTCCTCTCTCCCCCTCCCACTCCCCTGTTGATAACCCTCCATGCCTTATATAAATCCCTTTAACATTTCATATAATAAAGGCTAGGTGATGATGAACTCCTTGAACTTGACCTTATCTGAGAAGCACTTTATCTGCCCTTCCATTCTAAATGTAAGTTTTGCTGGATAGAGTATTTTTGGATGTAGGTCCTTGCTTTTCATGACTTGGTATACTTCTTTCCAGCCCCTTCTTGCCTGAAAGTTCTCTTTTGAGAAATCAGCTGACAGTCTCATGGGAATTCCTTTGTAGGTAACTGTCTCCTTTTCTCTTTCTGCTTCTAAGATTCTCTCCTTATCTTTAATCTTGGGTAATGTAATTATGATGTGTCTTGGTGTATTCCTCTTTAGGTTCAACTTCTTTGGGACTCTGTGAATTTCCTGGACTTCCTGGAAGTCTATTTCCTTTGCCAGATTGGGGAAGTTCTCTCTCAGTATTTGTTCAAATAAATGTTCAACCCCTTGGTCTTCCTCTTCTCCTTCTGGCATCCCTATGACCTGGATATTGGGACATTTACAGATGTCATGGATGTTCCTAAGCCTCTCTTCATTTTTTTGGATTCTTGTTTCTTCCTTCTGGTCCACACCATTGATTTGAGTCCCAGTTTCCTTCTCTTCCCTATTGGCTCCCTGCGCATTCCCTCATTTTCTTTAGCATATCCTTCATTTGTTCATCTATTTGCTACCAATTTTCTTCCAATTTTGTGAGCATCTTGATTACCAGTGTTTTGAACTGTGCATCCGATAGTTTGGCTATCTCTTTGTCCCTTAGTTGTAATTTTTCTGGAGGTTTGTTCTGTTCTTTCATTTGGGCTATTTTTTTTACTCCCCTCAGGGTGCCTGTTACTTTAAGGGGCAGAGCCTTACGTGTTCACTAGGGCAGGGTAACCTCCGCCTACACTGTTTTGATGCTGTCTGAGAGGGCATGGCCTGGGAGGGAACAATGGCGCTTGCTCCGCCCTTCCTGGCTCACAGTCACTTTTCTCCCAATGTGCTCTCCTGTGTGGCTGGGAGTTCCTTCCCCTGCTGCCTCAATCCCCACAGGTGTTTTCTGCTCCACTCTCCAGCTCCTTCTCCTGGTTTATCTGCATGCACAAGTGAGGGACCGCCCAGTCCACCAGTCTTGGCCCCGCTATTTCCTGCTGGCTTCTCCAGGTGCACTGGCTGCTTCTTGGGCCGCTTTTTGGTCAGGCGTACCCGCAGTGAGTCTCTCCCTGCAAACTGCCATCTCGCCCTGCCTGCTCTCCACCCGGCTCTGCCCCACTTACCGGTCTGGATGAACATGTCCTCTCCAACTTCTTGGCTGTTGGACTTCCACTCAGTTTGATTCTCTGTCCGTTCTGGTTGTTTATTTTGCTTTTTAAATTGTTATTCCTCTTTTGGTTGTGTGAGGAGGCAGAGTGTGTCCACCTATGCCTCCATCTTGGCTGGAAGTCCCCTAAACCTATGTAATTTTAACAACATATAAAATTCTATATGGGTACTCACCAGTGAAGTATACTACAACTTGAATGATGAAGATCATGAATTATGTAGCTGTGCAGTACTGATGGCAATGAAGGTGATGATGATGAGATGAATGTACTGCACAGCCAACAAGAGCATTACAGCTCTTCTGAAGGCACCACTTCATCAGGCGCTTCATCAGGTGGTGCAGTATCTTCGCCCTGGGATGTAACTTCTATTTCCGCTAAAGGCATAGGTGTAACTGATCTCTTCATCTGAGTGATTAACATAGTTATGGGGAGTTGCTGATGCTACTTTTTCTTCTGAGTGAGAAGGTTTTTATAAACTGACATACTACTCTCGATTGTATTTACGAAGTGCAAAGAATGAAGCATCTGGGGGTTCCATTCTTTAGTCACTCGCTGAAGTTCTTTGGCCATTCTGACCATGGTTGCAAGATGATCAAGTGTTAGGCCAACCTCCTCCTCTTCTCCATCCTGTAGTTTGTCTTGTTCCTCATCCTCTTCTTCACTTGCTGACTTCATCATCTCTGTCAGGTCTTCATCCATCAATGGAAGCATCCACAGAGGCAGCTTCTCCATGCAGAGAAATGCTCTTGACCCCAAAACATCTCTGAAATTTGTCAAACCAGCCCTTGCTGGCACTGAATGGGGTTGGTCTGGTTGGAGAAGCACTCGATGGTCCTGCTTCTGCGTCGTTGTCTTCGTCTTCATTCTCATCACCATTGTGAATGTCCATGCTTTCCGCAAAACTATTATAAAGTTTCTTGGCCTTTGTCCGGATGGTGCTGGTATCCAGCAAGATATTCTTCCTGCAGTCACTTATCCACAGGGCCAGTGCAGACTGCATCCTCACAATGGCCTTATTGCAGTAAGTGACCACCCTCTTTGCAATCTTGTTAAAAGTCATTGTTGCTGTAGACCTAATATTCTTCTCGTCTTTCTTTATGTAGTGAACAGTAGATTCGTTGATGCCATAATGGCGGCCTACAGCTGCAGAGCTTTTGCCTTCCTTTAACAAGTCGAGAAGTTCCACCTTTTCTTTGATGGTAAGCATATTCCTCTGGCACTTGGGTTAACTGCCAGAAGGCTTAGAAGGCACAGAACGCTTGGGGGGCATCATAGGGCTTGAAATATATTCAAACTTTTACAAAAATTTCACAAAAACACAACACCGCAGAGCCATACTACGAGCAGCGATCAGAAGTGGACAAGGAGAGATGCTGAATGTATGGGCACAGTGCGAGAGAACAAACAGACCGATGCTACGGTCACTGAGCCAATGAGTGCTCAGGATACAGAACACAGTGCTGTGGTTGGTCGCCTTCCATTCCATCAGCCAATAATGTGCGGTGTACAATCTCACGTTGGCAAACTTGCACAAGCGGTAGTGGCATACTGCATTTCCGCTGTGTACAGTACGGTATTCATCCGCTGATGAAATACATACTGTATTTTATTTCGATGTAATATTCTTTTAATATGTTTGAATTAACAGTTTTTATATTTTTTATAGTTTTAAAGTTTTTAGGCGAAAATAATTAAAATCATAAATATTATATAAATACCTATATACCACAAAATCCCAACGATATAGCAAAAATTCCGTGATACAGAATTAGATATATTTTTTTAAAACACTCAGAATACAGTGAAGCTGCAATAAGTGAACCGCAATATAGCGAGGGACGATTGTATTAACAATGGCTGGACTTTTCCCTGACAGACCTTGTATACTCATTCTTTACTCAGGTACCCTGAACAAGGGGCTGCAGGGCTCTGGTAAGTCATTCTGGATAATGTGCTCATCCTGGAGCCAGGGATATTTAGCCCATGGATACAAAGTAGAGGAGGGCTGGAAAGCCAGAGGGCAATTAATGTGCAGTTATCAAAAGAAATGAGGATAGATATTGGGAGGACAAAAGCAACAGATGTCTATATTAGTGGGGGTTCTAGGAGAATAAATGAGGGCCCCCTATCTAATAAAGCCAGGGGCCAATTTATTAATTTATGATGGGAGATATATGACTGACTCAGGACCCAAACAGTCATCCACCCAGGGCACTTCCCCCCTGTCAGTGAGTCTAGCTAGGGGCAGGTTGCTTCAGTAGAATAAAATTAGAATAAATGGAATTAGATGTTCCTCAGAGATATTTCCATTAAACTATTTGTGGACAAATTAAGTTCAGTCGTGTGAGAGAAAAAACTTCACATACAAACTATGTAAAGAGAATATATATTTATCTTGTAAAAGAAGTCTAGAGGTGAACATTTCAGGCCTGTACACTTCACTCCATATTCATCATGAACCTAGGCTCCTTCTCACTGTGCTCCATTACCATTTACACAGAGCTCCTGCTCTTTCATGGTCCAAGTGACATGCTCAAGTTCTAGCCATTAAGCCCACGTTCTAGCTAGCAGAATGGAAGATGGGCATAATCTTTTAAGGACAAGTCCCAGAAGTTGCACGTGCCCCACGCGCTACAATTTAGTTTATCTGCAGCAGAGGTTGGGAAATGTGGTATTTATTTTGGGAAGAAGAGATACAGGGAGACAACCAATCTTTGTCAGAATGTGGCACCCTAATGGACAACCTTTTCTTGGCTTTAGAGAGTGACCTATCTAAAGACTGAGGACCAGTCATCCGGAAATCAATCACCTTCAAAAGACAACTGTAAATATGTAAGACATAACTGTTAATCTTTGTTGCCCTCTTCACTCTTCTATTAGCATATTCTAATTCAAAAACTTCCAGTTGCAATTTAATTGCCTCTTAAAAATTTCTTATGAATAAGCTTTTTCTTAAAAACAGGAGCATGTGCTTCCCACAAGTAGTGAGACGATTCCAATATTTATAAAGTGCTAAGTTTCTCCAAACTCAATTTAAACCATAATAGCTTGCTGTGTGTCCTTCCATCTTTCTTTATGATCAATCATTTTGACACATTTGTAGGTTTTGTTTTCATAAAACATGGGTTCTCATGACATACATTGATTACTTTGTAACTTGCATTTTTTCCTTAAATATGCATCATGGACATGCCACAGGTTAAGAGCCAGAGAGCTGGCTCATTCTTTTCAACAGCTGTAGAATACTCCAGAGTATAGCTGTTCTATAATTCATTCAAACATTCTCTTTTGATGGACTGTCTAGTGGTTTCCGTTTTTCTGCTACCACAGGACATGCTACAACAAACTTCTTGTACTGATGTCCTTACATCTCAGTGCTTTCAGCTGTTTGAGAGAGTCTTTGACGCAGACTTCTGGGTTAAAAGGTGCATTTAAAAAACTTCATTGATATGGCCAGATTACCTTCTAAAAAGATTAGAACAATTCACATTACCAACAATGTACAAAAGTTTTCTTACCCTAATTCTTGTTGGCACTGGAGGTCATTCTTTTTTAAAATTTTGCCATATGATAGGTGACTAATGGTACCTTGCTTGCTTTGATTTATATCTCATTGACCATGTATACACTTGATCCTCTTTTGTATGCTTATTGAAATGCAGAATAGCATAATGGTTCAAAGCAGACTGGAGTCAGACCACTTGAGTTTTGATCATAGCTCAAGATGTGTGACTGCCTATTATATGGCTTGGGCCAGTTATTTTTCTGAGCTTGTTTCTTTAGCTATAAAACAGGAATATTAGGTTTCTCACAGGGTAAGTTGGGAAGATTAGATAAGACATTACTTATAAAATGCCTGAAACAATGTCTAGCACATAGCAAACGAGTAAATGATTAGTGGCTATTGCTGTTGATCTTTTGGATGTCTTCTGAGTTCCCTATTGGGTGTTCTCTATTAGGGTGATTGTTTTGTAGTGATCAGTTTGTAGGAACTCTTGTATAGTAGGGATATTAATCCTCAATCTGTCACTTATGTCAGAAATAATTCTCCAGTCTGTCATGTTTCTTATACAGAACCAAGACCTCTGTTTTCCCCACATTTCCATTTATATAATCAAATGTGTCTATAATTTCTGTTAGGCCTTCTAGGTTTCCTATTTCACTTATGATCTCCCATCGCTATTGTAAAAACAGTCTCCCCAAAATTCTTCCAATATTTCATTTTAACATTTAAATTTGTTACCCTTCTGGTATGTGTGTGTGCATATATGTTGTGAGGTAGAGATTTGGTTACTCTCTGGACACCTTACTGTAGCTCTATTTATATAGTAGTTATATCAGATTATAGAAACTTTAAGGAAAGAGAAATTCGGAAGAAAATAAATTACAGTATTCATAGTAATAGGTAATAATTGGTTAGTTCTGAATATCAATGGGTTTTATTTTTAATTTATTGATTTTAGAGAGAGGAAGGAAGAGAGAGAAAAACATCCACTTGTTGTTCCACTTATTTATGCATTCACTGGTTGCTTCTTGTATGTACACTGATCGGGGATCGAACCTACAACACTGGTGTATCACGATGATACTCTAACCAGTTGAGCTACCTGGCCAGGTCTTGGGTTTCAAATTATTTATTTTAATATATTTTAATGATTATGCTATTACAGTTGTCCCAATTTTCCCCCTTTACCCCGTTCCACCCAGTACCCCCATTACCCCCAAGTTCTTTGGCCACTCCATTTCCTCCACTGTTCTTAACATCCTTTCTATTCTATACCTACAAATATGTACTTAAAAAAAGATTTTATCTTAAAAAATATATTTTGACTATGCTATTACAGTTGTCTCATTTTTTCTTCCCTTTATTCCCCTCTGCCTTCTACCCCCCATCCCACCTGCACTCCCCCACCTTAGTTCATGTCCATGGGTCACACATATAAGTTCTTTGGCTTCTCCATTTCTCATACTATTCTTAACCTCCCCCTGTCAATTTTGTACCTATCATATATGCTTCTTATTCCCGGTATCTTTTGCCCCATTATCCTCCCTCCCTCTCTCTGCTGATAACCCTCCATGTGATCTCCATTTCAGTGAATCTGTCCCTGTTCTAGTTGTTTGCTTAGATCACTTTTGTTTTTTTTAGGTTCGGTTGTTGATAGTTGTGAATTTGTCATTTTACTTTTTGTATTTTTTATCTTTTTCTTTTTCTTAGATAAGTCCCTTTAACATTTCATATAAGGGCTGGGTGATGATGAATTCCTTTAACTTGACCTTGTCTGGGAAGCACTTTATCTGCCCTTCCATTCTAAATGGCAGCTTTGCTGGATATAGTAATCTTGGATGTAGGTCCTTGCCTTTCATGACTTCAGATACGTCTTTCCAGCTCCCTCTTGCCTGCAAGGTTTCTTTTGAGAAATCAGCTGATAGTCTACGGGAACTCCTTTGTATGTAAATGTCTCCTTTTTTCTTGCTGCTTTTAAGATTCTCTCATCTTTAATCTTGGGTAATGTAATTATAATGTGCTTTGGTGTGTGTTTCTTTGGGTTCAACTTCTTTGGGACTCTCTGAACTTCCAGGACTTCCTGAATGTCTATTTCCTTTGCCAGACTAGAGAAGTTCTCCATTATTTTTTTCAAGTAAGTTTTAAATTTCTTGCTCTTCCTCTTCTCCTCCTGTCATCCCTATGATTCAGATGTTGGAACATTTAAAGTTGTCCCAGAGGTTCCTAAACCTCTCCTCATTTTGAATTCTTGTTTCTTCCTCCTGTTCTGGTTGAATGTTTATTTCTTCCTTCTCGTCCAAACCATTGATTTGAGTCAGTCCACTGAGCCACACCAGCCAGGGCTCTTCTTGCTGTTCTGACTGAACTTTTTCTTTTTTGTTGTGTTCCAAATTATTGACTTTATTCTTGGCTTCATCCACTCCACTGTTGATTCCCTGTAAATTTTTCTTTATTTCACTTAATGTAACCTTCACTTCTGCCTGCATCTTTTTTATTCTCTTGAAGTGTGTTCCTTGAGCACCCTAATAACCGTGTTTTGAACTCTGCATCAGGTAGATTGCTTATCTCCATTTTGATTAGTTCTTGTTCTGGAGTTTTGTTCTGTTCTGCCATTTTGGCCATATTTCTTGGTTACCTCATTTTGGCAGCCTCCCTGTGTTTGTGTGTTAGGTAGAGTTGCTTTGAGTCTGTCTTAGTAGATGGCCTAATATAGAAAAGTGCACTGTAAGTTGGGTGGAGTGGAGCATTAGGTAATAACCTGGGTGGGCAACCTGTTTGAACCACGTTGACGGAGTTTCAGATATGGTTTCATCACTCTGTGGTTCTGTGTAGGAGAGGGCTCAGAAAAGGGACAATGGCTGCTGCCTGGCCTCTGAAGTTTTGCCCAGGAAGATGTTGTCCCTTGGCACTCGCCCTGATGCCAGACACTGCGCTTTCTCCCCATATGCCACTAGTGCCCTTCAAGCTGCTGCCCCAGTGGTGCTGGAACTCAGAGGGGGTGAGTCTGCCTATGTCCTAAGTCTGTGTGGACCGTTTAAGAGGAAATGCCTGAGAAACCTACCATTTCTTCTGCTTTCTCAATCCCCACCAGTTTTTACAGCCAGAAGTTATGGGAACTTATCGTGACACTGGAACCCTGTGCTGGGTGGTCTGGGATCCCTCACTCACAAGATGCCCCTGCTGTTTTATCCACCACCTGGGGTGGGTGTTGGAGTGCCTGTTCAACATTTCCACCCTTCCTACTCATCTGAATGAATGTAACTTAATTCCTTGGTTGTTGGACTTCCATACAGCTCCATTTTCCGACAATTATGGATGACAGTTGTTTTTTAGTTTAAAATTTTTGCTGTGGTTGTTCAAGGAAGAGATGAGCTGTGTTTGCCTATGCCTCCATCTTGTGATTTTGGGTTTTGATCTGTTTAAATGAAAATTTCTTCTTTTTAAAAATCCAGAATTCTGTTTTGAAATAAATTATTACAGAAAACACCAATATAAAAAACCGAGTTGTTATGTTTCAAGTGGTGAAAGATGGGGCTTGAGGAGGAAGATAACGAAGAACCTTGTAAACAAGGATAAGATTTCAGAATAAAAGTTGAGACTACATTCTAAAACAATTGGGCAACTACTAAAAGGTTTTAGGCAGGTGAGTGACACAATTAGATCTGTGTATCAAAGACTACTCCAAACTGCTCTGCAAAGAACAGTAGGGCCATGGTAGAGGCAGTGAAACCGAAAGAAGGGCATCACAATTCTCTGAGCAAGATACTGTTCTTTGGACAAGGGTGATAAAAGTGAAGATGGTTTTGAGGTATATCTTCATGATACACCAAGAAAATTTAATGATTACTAGGCATGTCTGGGGTAAAAGAGAAGATAAAGCAGCATCAAGAATAATGGCCACAGTCTGGTTTAAGAAAAAGGGCCAAGGGTGGTACCATTTGTCAAGAAAAGGGAACACTGTAAGAGCAGATTTTGAGGGGAAAATAACAGGGTCAGTATGAGGTATCTGTATGTTAATCAAGCGGGGGGTTATGCAGATGACAGGTGGACATTCAGATCTGAAGCTCAGGCAATATATCTAATGATAGGGATCTATAAGTTATCAACATACCATTGGAAACCAAAGCCATGGGTATGAGATTGTTGAGTTGATGAGGCAAGAACATCTCAGACATAGGAGGAACACTGAACTAGTTGGGGTTCTCTATAAAGAACAAAAATCAACCCTGGCTACAGGACTTCTTTATATCCATATATAGTAGGCTGCTTAGCCAATGTTATTTACTGGGAAGGACATGAAGCAGTTCACCAAAATTAGAGCTTAACCAGGAACCTGGGAAACTGAGGAAATCTCAGCAGTAGGAACTCATATGTCTCTTACATATTATCATCTGGTAGCATGGGAGAGGTATCTTCTCAAAGGAAAGGTGAGGAGTTATTCTCAAAGGTGGAGGGAAAAGACACTGGGTAGGTAAATGCAGCTGTCTACTAGGTTCTACCCATTGGCTGCCCGGTACATGGATTCCTCGTCATGAACGATTTTATAAATGCTTCCATTCAACATACTGTAGAAAAGGGATTCATCTCCCCACAGGAGATAATGTAATTTGTAGTTATCACACACAGTGTCAAGTCTAAGATTTCTGCGTGATATTCATTCTCCTCCAGTTTTTAACTCCATCTTGATAACCTACAATTTATGGATTTACTGATATATTTAACCTTCACCAACACATCCACATACATTAGTGCGGGGGATACTGTTGTCACAACCACTCGGTTCAAATGGAGGGGAAATTTGACTGGACTAACTTGGATTATGCTTGTACTTCAGCTAGGTGTTAGGGGCAAAGTACCGAAGTGGAGAGGAGAGGTGGATAAAAAGGCAAGGCAATTAAGTGATACTGGTAAAGGCTATAGCTCTTATTTCTGCAGAAGTCACAGAGTTGTAGTTTTTACTTATCTCCTGTTTTTCTCTAAGCTCTATAGTTTTTCTTCAGGTAAGGTTTTTGTTTTTTGTTTTCCTTTTTGACTAATAATAGGAAGACCCAAACTTTCATTCCTGAGATATGCAGGGATTGGAATTTTTCAAGTCTTTTGAATGCTCCCAGATACCAAAATTCCACAAGCCTCTTTTCTGATTAATGCCTCTACAAATTCAATCAGCATTGTGATTTCTGCAATTTGTGGAATCAAACTCTTGAGTTGTAGTTTTGGAATTAAGCAGAGATTCATTCATCCTGGACGCAGAAAGGCCTTGGCTTTTTTTCTTCTTCTTCTTCCTCTATGCCTGCAGGTAAGTTTCTGGCTTGCTGTCTTACTTTAAATTGTCCAATGTAATCCAAGTAACTATTCTAATTCAATGGTCTTGCCCTTTCTTATTCACTTCCGATTGTCCTATTGTCAACAGCTACCTAGTTATCCAAATTTTCCCTGCAATATGCACACAATTCCAGATAACAAGGGGAGGTATCTTTACTTGCTGTTCTGCTACCATAAATTCTTCACTGCCACTGCTACAATTCCCCACCATCTCTGGCCCAGGGACACAGAGCAAGAGTTACTGCCTTTAATTCAGTTTCAGTAAAACAATCACTTCCAGATTGTCCATGTTCCTGAGGGTCTGAAGCCTACTATTTAACTGTTATCAATCTCAGTAATCATTCATTCATTTGGTTGCAAGCAATAGAAATCCCTTGGCTTCCAAAAAAAGAAAGGAAAAAAAAAAAAAAGAGAGAGAAAAGGAAACATTATAAGAAGGATATATGGTAGTCTACACTAAGGCAAATCTGGATAACCAGGCCTTGACAACAGGAATCAGGACCCTGTAGAAATGTCCTTGCACCAACTCTTAAATGCTTTCCTATACTTTTTGACTCAAGTCCTATACTTTTGTGTCATCTGTCTTAAGACTCAAAATCCTGGTAGATGGGGGTTTTGATTGGACAAGCTTGAAGCACACATTAAACCTCAGCTAAGAGGTCAGACTACTGTAATTTAGTTTCACTAACACCTCAGAATGGGAAGAAGTAGTGGTCCAAAGGCAAAGTGGGGAATCCATCACTTAAGGAAAGAGAAAATGATTCGGGGTGAGGCAAAAGTAAAGGGATGTCTACACCACCAATATTTTAATGGTGGGAAGAAAATGGAAGAGCCTTTGCACCTAAAGATGTCAAGATGCTGGTGGGAGTTGTCCGTGTTGCTGAAAGTTCAGATACAATGTGTATGCAATGAACTTAGCAAGAAAAAGCTTATGGACTTTGAGTGCAGTGAGATCACAACACTCATATTTCAAAGAAAATGTGACTTTTCTCTTACTTCCTAGTGTGAAAATTGCAAGAGGTTTTCATAAATTAACATCAATTGAGAACTAAAACAATGTTTTGGTGACTGAAACTATAAAAATCTGGTATTTTGAATATACTTGAACATTTAAAGAAATGTGTTTGAAAAGTTTAGGGGCAATTACTGAGCTCAGAGTAATTATTCTCTCAAGTAAAGGTGCAGCAATCTGTCAGTTTGAGTAATGGATGATGAGTATCTTTATCAAAATATTCACTAAGGTAAAGGTGGGCATTTAAAATTATTTGATGAAACAGGCTCAGTGTTAAGTAACTTGCCAAGGTCAAACAGTGAGCACTAAAATTAAGAATTCTTTACTTTTAAATAAAGTTTATGAGTAATGTGAGTTGTGAAAAAAGTCCAATATAGAAATGTATCAAGTTCAAAGTCTCATCATCTATGCTGTTCAAAGGAAGTCATTAATAGGCTTTTCTACATAATTATAAACATACAGACTTTAAAATGAGTTCACACTATTTTTTATCGATAGTTTGTTCACTTAACCTAACATGGCCATTTTCCCATGTCCATACACAATGAGTGTTCCTTACTCATTTTAAAAGACCTGACTTTTCTTAGTATTTTCAGTGTGATCATGACCTATAGTTTAATAAATACTTGGACCTGTCAAGTTTCAATATTGATAGATAGTATATTAGGACTCAATTTCAAGAAATAGAGACCCAACTCAAAGTAACTTAAACAAAAGAGTATTTATTGGTTCACAAAACTGAAAAATCCAGAGGATATACTAGCTTCAGGCACGGGTGGATCCAGGAGCACAAACATTGTCATCAGGACTCAAGTCTCCATCATTTGGCTCCACTTTCCTCTGCACTGGCTTCATTTTCTGACTGGCTCATTTGATATGGTGGATTCCTGGTGGTCTGAGGTTTTTTCATCCTACAAAGTTAAGCAACCTCAGTAAATTGAGTTTCTGAGCTTTTCCTCTTCCATAGTTCAGTAAAACTCCTAGGGTTGAGTATCACTGGATCAACTTGAATCACATGACCATTTCTGAATCAATCACTATGGTGAATGAGATGACTGTTGACTGATCAGGTATGAACTACATGTCCAACATGAAACTGAAGGTTAGGTCAGACTGTCTTAACTATGCAGACTGAAAATAGATATGGTTCCAAGAAACATCAGTGAGTTGTTACAAAGAGATGGAATGAATTGCTGGTCAATTAAAAATAACTAGTATCAGTGATAAGACCGGATATTGTAAAAATTTAATCCTTGCTCATAAAGTTGAATGATAACAGCTGGCACTGTTACTTTCTTAAAAAAAAAAAGTATAAAAAAAACCATCATGAGGATTATATCCTGTACTCAAGAAATTTATAATCCACTGGAATGGAATAATCGTGTCCAGTAACATACTCTGGGTGATTCAACAGTTTCAATATAAGTAACATGAGTTGGAGAGCCCAACTATCTACTTGACATAATGCAAGACAACTAGCCTCCCAATGGCAAATAGTATGTGTTTTCAAGTCAGTGGTAAATTTTAAGTTCATGGAAAACTTTTCTTGTGTTCAAGTCTTTTGCCAAGTTGAACATTTCTCATTTCTGAACTGGTGAATCAGACTCACTTCTGTATTACTGCAGAAGGGAGAAACTCACTGCTTTTGATCTGATGTACTCCTTCAGATCTGGTAGAAGGGGTCCCAGGTGCTGAAATCAAATATATATACAGGCTTAGAGGCTTCCTCTGTACTTGCAAAAAAAAAAAAAAAAAAAAAGAGGCTGCTGCTGGTCAAAGAGTATACAGCATAGTCCTTCCTGTTGAGAACATTAAAGTCCTGGTGGGGTGAGGTGCAGTTTGCTTCTGTTCAAAAATCTTGGTGGAATTGGGTAGAAGATAGGCTGAGATCAGTTGTAATCATCTTGAGGACAGCAAGTCTGATTGCACAAACACATCAACAAAGGCAGGCAAGGGCTGAGTTAGATAAATAGGTAAGTAGGGTACCTTCAGCAGGGCCAGCCATACCAATAACCAGGATATAATATGGAAGAACACATAGTTTAATACCAAAGCTCTGTAAATTAAGTTTTTACCCTGAGCACTCCAGGGTTAATCCACAGCATTTACTCTGGATACAATTTTCTGACCTTCAATAGCCAGTTAAGTACAGCAGCTTTCATTTTCCTGCTCATTTGCCCAAGAATTTTCAGCTCAGGAGAAGGCTATATTCTCAATCCAGATGAGGTTGTTTAGGTGTCTATGCTACACCTGTGAGTGATAGGGTTCATCAAAGTTGGCCCTACTTTCTTTGGTAATCAAGTCTCCAATCTTCTGGGATTCAGCACATCTCTGGGAATTAAAAACAAGTCAAGGCCTCAAACTGGTTGAGTGGTGCTGCTGGACAGATTTAGATGAGATTTGAGGCATGGAGATAGCAGATAAGTTCCTAGGCTTGATTTTTAGGTTTTTTGCTTTTTTCAACCATCAATTCTTACACAAGGTATTCATCAGACTTTTGAAAGATGGTCATCTTCACCTTAAGCCCCTCATTTTGACTGAGTTGGACAGGATTAAAGGGAATGAATGGCAGTGTAGATCAATGTCTTCTTCTGTACAGGAGGAAAAAAAATCCAGCTGATATTTTGAAGGTAGTAAGAAAACTGAGTTTGTAGATTTTTCCTTCACAAATAATAGTTGTATGTACAAGCAGGATAGTCATCTTTTATTTTTACTTGTTGATGGTGAGCAGTCTAGAGTAACCAGACTTAGGCCACTTGGACGATCTGCAGACCTAGTCACGTAATCATAATTAGTCTAGTGGATGAGAGAGATACAAAGAAACCATTCCCAACATTTAACCAGTGCATTCATTAAGCAGTTGAGGACAGTTGGTCCTTAAGTCAACTGTGAAGTAAATGAGATTTACATGATCTGGTCTGGAAGTTCATAAACTGAATCCTTCCTGCAGAAACAGGTAAGTTGTCTCAATGCCTGAGAGCATCTCATGGCAAGGAATGAAGTTGGCTACTCTGAATCAGTGTAAAACAGTACTGAGACAGCTAAAATTCCATGCACATATCCACAATAAGGGACTGTGGTCTTGTGACAGGAGGAAGCAGCAGCAGGAAGCTTGAGTCTCCTGACAAATTCCTTAGCTGCAGGCTTTGTAGATTTTTTTCATCTCAGTCTACATTTCCAGGGGGGGAAAAAAAAGTAGATATACCAACTTGAGATTCCCAGCAAGTAAGCTATCACGGCCTAGTCAAAAGGCCTATCTTAAAATATCCTTAATACCTACAGCTGATGGTACCAGACATCATAGGACCCTTCTTAAGGAAAAATGCTCAGTGGCATAAATTAATTTTCCAAATGGTCACATTTTAAATCACATGCATGAGAAAAGATGTTCAAAACTGTCTCTTGTGGATCAGATCTTACATGTAGTTAGAGCAGAGTATGCCAGGCAGATACACCAGCAACAGAGGAATTGTTTTAACTTTTTAAAGGTTATTAGCTCATTTATCCTGGAAACAGCAGTTTAAATGAGAAAAAAAAAAAAACAAAAAAAACCAAACCAGCAGTAAAACCACCACTGGTTAAGTCATAGCAACTTGCAGTTTGAGAATAAGATGAATGATAAAATCAGGTACCCTTTTAGTTAATGTTGCCAGTATTTGAATTTTGCTTCATAGTTAATGGTTATCACTTGCATATGAAATAGAGTACCACAGCTGATGATGGGAGGTCCAAATGTACAAGCTGGTCTACTATAGCCTCAATGAGGCATCAGCTTCAACACCTAGCAATTCAGGTATTCGAGGAGAATCAAGACTTCAAACTCACATATTTCAAGTACCACTAGAGCATCTAGTGTTTGTGAAAGACGTGGGGTAAGGGGGTTTGTCAGTGTTAAGTATGTATGAATGACTCAGTCTATATCCAAACCCAGCAATCACTGGAAGTCCATCAGGGAGTAGAGGGCTGTAATTTTAGGTCCAGTTGATACCACTTTTGGCCCATACAACTTTTTTGGGGGGAGACAAAGACATACTGATCTTCTTATACTTTTTCTGAGTTTGCCCACAGTAAGTATTCCTAAGAATGTTCTGCACCACTTGAACATGGACTGTGTTGGGTAGAGATACAGATCAGAATACCATTCAGGTCAAACATATTGTCGTCTAGGGCAGTGTTTTTCAAAATGTGTTCCGAAGAATTCTAGGTGTTGTAAAGAAGTCTCCTTAGGTGTCACCATGGTGGTAAAGGAAGATGCTTGTAGTAGGTTTCAGGCCCCCCACTCCTGCTTCATCCAGAGCAGCATCACTTTTACTTTAGGCTTCCACACAGTTTTCATTCAAAGGGCTTCATAGCCACAAAGCCTTTGGAAAACCAATGATCTAAGAATAAGTTGTTCACAAAATGCTGAAATACAAAAAATGTCACAGAAACCAGAAACTGTGAGCAAAGCCTTTGGTAAGCCAAGGTGTTTCCTATTCATTTTTCCCCTAAGGTAGGCTACATTTACAGGATTAAGAAATTAACATTCAAACCTGCTATAAATTCTCATTACCTTAAATTGGGCTTGTGACTATCAGAGAACAAGGCTATTGGTTTAAAGTGACAACAGCACTGGGATTTTTGCAGTCAGCATACAGCTGCAAATGCATTCATTTCTTTGCAAATATTATTGTGAGAATTGCATGGCTGGATGACTTCTCTTCAAGCACTGGTTAAGATCTCAGTGGGCCACAACTCAGAAATTCTAAGAAAATATCTCCTTTTCACCCCTCCTCTCCATTTTCCCCTTTCCCATCTTCTCACCCACCTGAGATGCAATGCCCTTGAACTAGGTTTACAGTACAATTCTAGGAAGAGAAGTACATGGCTAAATGTCATAGAACCCACCCAAATTTGGATGAATTAACTCTTCCCTACCTGCTGCCCACATTCCCACAAATCTTCTAGAGGTTCCCTTGACATAAAAATCAAGGTAATGGTCAAGATAAAGGACTCTCAGATTATGGAGACATACTAATTCAAAGCAGTTATTGATAAGAAAAAGAGGGGGGAGGTTTCAAAGATACAGTTTATTCCTGGGATTCCAGGGTAATTTGTTGGCATTCAGGAAGCACTGGCTATGCCATCTTAAGGCAGTTGCCTCATTCCATTAATATGCTGCAAAAATAACATCCTGTGCTTCATTAACTTAGAACAAACTAGGCTAAATAGTTAAATGTTTTTTGCTATAAGACCGTTGTGATCTTCTAACACACTATACTGTATTACCAATCAGGGAGGGGACAATTTACAGTACTTTTACCACCTTACTGGACTATAGAAACTATATGACATGTTATATGGACATGTCATGCATATAAACACACATACATAAACAGCATTGCTGTAAATGGATGAATCACTTTGTGTAACTATTTGGGGTTAAGAACCACAGCCAAGATCTTGGGTGTCCTAGAGTCTAAGACTTAAAAACAAAGAGATCCCCAGTCAACTAGTCTGTCTTTGGGAAGACCACAAAGATGGACAAAAGATCTCTAAGTAGCTTTGTGTTTCATGTTGGGTAGTGTTGCTGTCAGATGAAAATGTGTCTTGTTGACTGGACAATCTATCATCATAGAAGACAGTCTGCTCCTAAACCTTAGGGGTGTTTCCATAGAATTCTGGTCTAGATACAGTTTATGACATCCTGGTTGAGGGCACCTGATAAGGAAGCTGGAAAACTTTTCTGGGATTCTCAACCTGCAGTCATTGTAACACTGTGGGTTAAGTAGAGGCTAACTTAATTCCAAGGAGAGAACTGGACTGGGAGTCAGAAGGTTTGGCTTCTACCACTTGGTAGCTGTGCCACCTTGGACAACCTTTCAAATCCCATTTCTGCATTTACAAAAAGGGATTATAATTTATTGTGTGATTTTGATAATTGATATTAATACATGTAAAAGTGCTTTCAAACTGTAAAGTGCGATATAAACATAAGGGTTTACCATAGAGGTTCTACCTGGATGTCTCAAGAGGCCTTTCCTGGAATCTGATTGAAGCCTTGTGAGATGCTGTTAGGTAAAGGATTCCTTTGTAAAATTTCTTACATTTGCGTGAAAAGTTCTGGTTCCTGAGTAATCCCAAAGAAGATGCTATGAGGCCTTCACTGTGCCTTTGTTTTAATTCCAGTAAGTCAGAATATCTGCTTTCTCATTCAGTAGGATACTACAGATTTGAAGTGAAAAAAGAACAGTGTCCAGTGACATGGATGGGATTCTTGACACTTCATAAACTTCAAACATTTGAGACTGTGGGATGTGTCCAATGTTGTTCTCAAGAAGATGTTGTCATTCTTCAGACAGTGTTGAAAACTAAAAATCCCCTGGTCCAAATTTATTATGTGTCTCTGAAGGTTTGAACTGAAGAAACAAAATATACACTCATGGGCCTTTGTTGTGATTAAACAGCTTCAGCTATTCGGCTTCAGGAGTTTGACTTCACATAAAGGGTGGGGCTCGATCTGGGCAGAATAGGACAGGAGTGGGTGAAGGCCACATCATGATGGTTGAATGCTCCTGGGGTCACAGTGGTCCACTGGAATGGTGTCTTCTTCAGTAGTAAGGTAATAGGAATCACTATGGGCAAAAATCCAGGTACCAAATCTGTAGGCTGATGGAACAGCACAAGGAAGATGGTGAGAAGGTTCAGGGACAAAACAGATAAATGCATTACCAACACAGGACTCTAACACTGGGGTGGGCTTACTGTCAGCACATCAGCTGCCTGAGGGGTACTAATTATTGAAAAGCCTGACTGAGAAGCTGACAATGCTAAAAGGAAAAAAGCCCTAAAATCAGTGATGATAAGACCATAAAGAGTTCTCTGGGAAAGACTGTTGCCTGACTCTTGAAAATAAACTATCTCTGGAAGCGCCCTAAGTCTCGTACTTTGGGGGAGTAACTTGATTGTATTCAGGCTGCTGGGCAGTGGTTGGTGGGGAAGAAGGGCTCCACAAGAGGTACAAGAACTGAATTTAAGTTTACATAACACCAAGGTAAGCCTCCTTCACCAAGATATCGCCCTCCTTCTTTTTCTAATGCCTTTCTGAAATCGTCTTATGATAAAAAGCTATCCTTAACCCTCATTTTAACAAGAGTCCATCTTGAATGGGGGAGAATAAAGTACCTAGGCAGTAAGCCTAGTCTGCGTACTCTTCTGTAATAATCTATGCAATTTTTCAGTTTCTTTTTCTTTGAGGGCTCCTGAAATCTTTTTAAATTTAGAATTAGAAAATAATAAAAACACGAAACAATGGAAGAAGCATCGCCCATAACTGGCGTTTTTCTCTCTAATCAAAAGTAACACAGTGATTAAGCAAGCACTTACTGAATGCTTATTCTGAGAGAGCCTCCTCTCTAAATTCCTCCTTTCTATTAAAAGCTTCATCATATGTGGTAGTATGTGTGGGCAAAGACTCGTTGAGACAAGATCCCTTTTTCCTTGAGGGGTTTGCTGTCTGCAAGAGAGCAAAGGAAAAAAAGCACGCAAATAACTATTTTACAGGGTATCATATACAAAGATAAAAGATACATAACAAAAATTTTACAAGATTATTTCTGGCTAAAGTTAAGAGACAGATGGAGAAGAGAGCATCTGAGGTGGATATTGAGATGATGGCAGAGTTTTGGCAGGTGAAGAACTGGAGGAAGACATTTTAAGGGTAGAAAAGAGAGTATGAACAAAAGTGTGGAGATGGTCAAGAATGATTCATTTAGGAAAACTGCAAGTACCGTAGTTCACTTTGGATGCAGTGTCACCAGTTTGCAACTGAGGATCTAGCAGAAACTCAGGATTTCGAATTCCCCGTAATAGCGCTGGTGGCATTGCTTAAGTCAGTCTCTCTTCTGAAAGTGAGGTCAACAGTCCCAAAATTCAAAAGTAAAAATATCCAACTCCAGAGTTCTTGTCACATCCTCATAAGCTCCTGCAGGTCCTCGTCTTGCAAATCTGGAGCCCATGCCGCGGCTACACTGAAAGACATCTGCTCCAGCTAGTGCAGAACACTGTAGTGAAACACTTTCAACCTTCTATCCTGGACACCTCACGTTTTGTCACAGAATTTCAAGCTTAGAGTTCCAGTTGTTTTTTTCCCCCTTCTGCCAAGAAAAGCATCTTATCACCACAGTCTTATGATTCTTTTGCAGTATATCCAGATTTTATTACAAAAACCCTAAACGACCAATACATCTTTCTCCAAAAAAAGTTATTTCTCTGGCAGTGAGATCATTTGTCTCTGCCCTTTAGATAAAGGGTACAGTCAATTGATATTTTCCAGATATTTGTATGCAATAGAACCAGGTAACACCTAACCAGACAAAATACACTCAAACTTGTGTGTTTGTTTGCTTAGAGCTGTACCACTCCACAAAACGAAAATGTTTGAAATCCAACTGTTCAAACATTTCTATAGTGTTTGCTGGGCAATAGCCTGGAATTAGATAAAAGCAGCTGACAATTAACAAAGAAGCAAAAACCTGGCATTTTGGCCACCTTAGTAACATACTTGCAAGCAAATAGAATACAAAGCAGTCCAGTAAAAAGTTAAGCTTTGAAACACTTCCAAATCCACTGATTCTGAGGTTCAGCAGAGGTTCTAACAAAACTTTTCAGAGAATGTTAATCTTCAATTAATAAAGATAACCCCAACATCTTCAGGAATTCCATGGCTGGTTCATTCAGTCTGTTCCAGTGAGCCAGCTTGCTAAAAATCCACCTGCACCATTAATTAGCTAGACTTGGCAGCACCATTTAAAAATAAACCTGCTCACCACCAACCACATAGACTAGGGATATAAAATAGGAGCAAGTAACAGATGGCAAATGTGGTCGTGGAAAATGGTAGTGAAAGAGTCAGAAAGGCAGTCAGGCACCTGTATAAGCAGCAACAAACAGTTAATGCCAAAGATTAAATATGCTTCTTGATACTAGAGAATATGCCCACTCTTATTTTCCGCTGCTTTATAACGGGTGCCACTGTACCATATGCATTAGCCACCCTTCAGGCACCCTATGGGGAAAGAAAAGACTCAGAAAAGAAGCCAAGCAGTGGAGTGTTGTTACCCCGAATACCCATTATACACAAAAAAGCTCACATATCCCAGGGATTCAAACGGGGGCTTCAAATTGGTTGTGAAGGATCCCAAATGACATCTAGGCCTCAGTTTCCTCCCTATGGCATAAACAAATTGTGGTTCTTAACTCTTCGGGGGTGATAACTCTCTTTGAAAACTTGTTGGAGATGGATCCTCATTCCCTTAAAATGCACGGTCCCACTAATGTCTGCATACAATTTCAGGGAGTTTGGGGATCTCCAACTCCAATCCAAGGTTCCCAGGTTCAAAATCCATGGATTAGGCAATTGCTGTTTTCTTACAACTCAAAAAAATTGACAAACGATAATTATCCCTTACGTACACTGACGCTTTATAGTTTATAAAGCGATTTTAATCCCACAAACATCGATAGGCAGAGGAGGAAACTGAGGCGCAGACAGATTACAGAGTGACTTGCCTAAGGTCACTCGGCCAGCTGGTGGCTAGGCCCGGAAGCAAACCCAGTTCTTCCGACTCCGGAGCTTGTCTCCCACCCCCGAGCTGCCGCCAGAGCTCCCACCTCTCACTAAGGCGGCATAAGGAGGAAAAGGCAAAGTAGAAAGCCCACCACCAACCATCCCCCAGCACCTTCCTGTGCCTCCAACTGGGTCCTTGCAGGCCCCGAAGGGTGGCGCCAGGCCTCCAGGCCCGCCCCGGCCACCCCCGCTTCCCCGGACGTGCCAAATCCCGCCGCCGCCTCCCCGGGAGCGGGGCGGAGCAGCTGCCCGCCACCGCCGACCACCCGGACGACTCCTCGTCGAATCGCAAACGCATAGGCCGCCGCCCGAGTTCTGCGTACGAGAAGAAAGACACGGCGCGAGCGCCAACGGCCACCGGGCGCGCGCCGCGGCGGCCGGGCCTGCGCCCCAAGAGCTGGATGCCAGAGCAGGAGAAAGAGCCGCCAACCGATCGCTCGATCGACCGCGCGCCCGCTCCTTCGCCCTACCAGACCGGGGAGGGGGGGAGGGCGCGCCAGGGCTTCTTCGAATTAGGGGCCTGACTCCCCGGCGACGAGACAAGATGGCTCCTCCGGTCCGCTCTGCAGCTACCGTCCCGGCTGCGTCGCTCGGCCCGCCCCCGGTACTGTTTCTTTAAATGGCGGAGAGGGTCAGGAAAGCAGGAAGAGCGGTGCGTTCTCTCACGTGACAGGGGTGGTCCCAGCTAACAAGATCCGGTCACGTGGAGACACACACTGTTCACCAATCAGGGGGCGTCGTTTTAGGGCGGGGGTGGGAGGAGCTGCGGCTCTATGATTGGCTGAATGCGCCGCGGAGGCCTCGGGGGTTTGGGGCGTCGGGGAGTGAGCGAGGCAGCCCGTTTCGTGTGCACTAGCGGAGACAAAGCGGAGGCTAAGAGGGCCGCGGAAGCGGCTGCAAAGCAGCCCAAAAAGCCTAATTTCGTGGTGCTGAGTCCTGTCATCATCTCATTCATCGCGGCGCTCGGGCGGCTCGTGTCGCGGCAGCGGCGGAGACAGCGGAGACGGCGGCGGTAGCACATGGTTCCAAGAACGCGCTGCGGTTGTAGGGTTCCAGTTCCGTGGGGAGGGACAAAGGCAGCCGTGAGCGCTGGGCAACGCCCGGTTGGGTAGTGCGCTCCATTGCCCTCGTTCTGGGCTTTGAAAGCTGGGCCTGACTCCTCCTGAGGAGAGGCCCGGGAAGGGCCAGAGAGGCTGAGGCCGCTGTCTGAGGAGAGTGGGGGAGGGGCGCGCGGCCCGCTTGAGGTGATTTGGGCGGGTTAATTCTGAGGCCTTCAGTGGCCATTGTGAGGTAATTCGACCCACGAGCCTGGGGAGACCGGGGCGGGGCTCTGAAAACAGGAATCCGCCATCAGCGGTTAAGAGATCTTTCAGTTGGGAGCTGGTGAAGCCGGAAATATCGCCATATATACTCGACATCGCGGTCGCCAGTCTGGTGCTTGTTTAAGGATCCTGGGATCATTGATGGCGAAGACATGGGTGATTGACCAGTTTTATAACAGAAGTTGATAGATTTCCGGATTGGTAAGTTTCCGGATTGATAAATTCCCTAGAAGAACAAAAAAAGGGCTTGAAGAAAATGAAGATGGAGCAGTAATAAAACCGCCAACTCCGTACCATCTCCTTCAAGATCATCCACGTTTCGAAATTCGTTGAACTATCACAACTTAACGCCAAAGCTCCTTGAGACCGCAGATTTATGACATAGTTCTACTCAAGATATTACATCAGAGTCTGAGAAGATAGAAACTTGCAGGAGAAATCCATTGTAGTTTTAGACATCGCAGTATATTTTGGATAGATACTCAGTAATCTTGTTTAATTGTAAGGAGCACAGACATACTTACCAAATCTTTCTGGGAGGAATCCTGGAAAATCTATTCCGTTGTAAGGTATTTCCCAGTTAGTTGGTAAAGGACTGGACTCTGATCACTGCACTTATGGCTTTCACAAATTACAGCAGTCTGAATCGAGCTCAGCTAACCTTTGAATATCTGCACACAAATTCGTAAGTACCTATAGGTGCCGCTGTAGTCACCGATAACTCCTTTCTTGATACTGGTGTGGAAATCCTCTTCTCAGAAAAGTTTGCTTTTTCACTTTTGGGGATGTATCGCTGGATGAACTGAGATCAGTGAAATATTTCTTGCTAATCCAGAAGAAAACGACCATTTATTGGATGAAAATTTATTTGATCAAATGCAAACTAGTTTTTTGAGGTTACTATATCAACTTCTTTCTCAAGTGTTAGGAATCCAACAAGTACTGTTCTTTGGATCGCCAAAAGGTGGACTATCCTAGTATATTTTTAGTGACAACAGCCAAAACAGTTTGGTTATAACAAGTTTTATTCTTTCTAACAAGGAAAAAAAGTGAATGAAGATATTTAAATGACAACTTATTAGAAGAAAAGTTTTTCCCCCAGCAAACAGTTGGCTTTATATTCCTGGGAACTTCATCCCCACATCTAAAATAGTTTTAATATGCTAAGCAGGAAATGGCAACTTGTTTAAAACCATGATTTAAATAGCCATTCCTAAAACGTGTGCAAATCTCGGAACACATACAGTGTTGTGGTTCTTTAGTTCATGAAGAGATTACCATCTCTCCACATTGGTCTGCAGTGTTTCGGGGTCAACCCTTATGCTCGCTCATGGAAGTAATTGGGGTTGTAACTATTTAGTGTTTTAATACATTCATTTGTCACTTTTGAGATGAAGGTAAGTAGCCTAACATTTTAGGATGTGGAGAGGTGATGAGCAGCTAAATGATGGCCCAGAGATCTGAAGAATCACCTTAAGGGCTGAGAATATGGACTTCAGTTATTCAACAATAACATAGTAATTTTTATCCTTTTGTGGGAAAGGACTTAGAAACAAAACCAAAACCCTTAAATTGTCAAGAGTTTCTGTGATCGTGTCTGTAACTTTTTGTTTGCTATTTTTCCTATCAAGGAAATAAAATTTCTCATAAGTGAAGTGAATTACCAAACTATGAGAGCCTGGTTTTATTTTGCTTTGTGTAGGAAGCTTATTATTGAACTAGTGTGTTTCAGAGTAGGTGCTGTAGAGGTTATCTAGGCAAATTCTTGTGCTGTGGATAGTGATTCTGAAATCCAGTTAGGTGAGGTTGCTGACTAGTGTATAACACAGCCTTGGGCAAAACCTTCATTTTCCTCCTTTATGTTTGAACTGTCATATCAACAGTTCAACAGTTGGAAAAAAAAAAAGAATCAGCAGTTGAAGCCAGTAGATGTTCACAGATGGTTGTGCTTTGGAATGAGAAGCCAAATTTGGAGTGGTAGACTATTTGATAATCTTGGAAGAACGTGAACCAGACTTTAGAAACTGGATTCTTGTTTCAGCTTCCTTAAAGACTATTTGATTATAAAAATAATAGTAACAATAATTGATCATGTCAGTTACTGTTTTAAACATGGTTGAAAGTCATCTTTATAGCAACACTGCTGGAATTATTCCAATTTTGTATTTGAGGAAACTGAGGCCTAGTTTTACCTTTAAGGACTTCTTTCCTTGTCTGTACAGGGAAGTGTTTACTTACTGCTTTACTATTTTTTTAAATTGAGAGAGGAAGGGAGGGAGAAACATCAATTTGTTCCACTCTTACATGCATTCATTGGTTGATTTTGCGTGTGCCCCGACCGGGTATCGAACCTGCAATCTTGGGTTGTCGCAGGATGATGCTTTAACCAAATGAGCTCTCTGGCCAGGGCTACTTCTCACTTTAAAAGTCTTCAATGTTATCTCAGCAAGCCTCTAATTTGAGGATTCTGGGATATTTTTCTCTGCTTGTTCTGCTATTTTATAGCTTATTAACATTAGGTGGACACAGGCAAAGCAAAGAATTGAACCTCAGGTAAATCACTTCTTTAAAGTGATAATGGAGAATTTTCTGTAAATTTTCTTTACCAATGTTGAACTGGAACCACCTGCTTGCATAGAAATTTGAGGGTTGATTGTAGCATTTTGGAAGCTCTGTAATATTTGGGTTACGCCATTGAATTAGTCTACTTTTAAGTATCCCCAGTTGTGCCAGAAGAAAATATGAACCCTAGAGTGACAAGATAAAGTAAGTTTCTGGTTTGTAACTAATTTAGAGATTTCTTTGATATGGGGACTTGACTGGAAGCTCACTTCTAGAGGAAACACAATTTTAAATGTTCTTTTTTTATTGTTTGATTGTAGAGGAAAGGGAGCAAGAGAGAAACGTTGATTTGTTGTGCCACTTATACATTCATATGTTATTTCTTGTATGTGTCCTGACTGGGGATCAAACCCAAAACCATGTATCAGGATGATGCTGTAATCAACTGAATACCTGACCAGGGCCTTAAATTTTCTTAAGATGTGCCTTGGTACTCTTAATGATGGTAGATATATATCCTTTGTAATAAGTGGTGCAATGTCACCTTCAGAGAAGGCGAAATTCGTCTTATAGTACCTTCTCCTTTGTTCTGTTATGTTAAAAAGGTCACTTTAGGATGTCTGGCATTACAATATAGCCATGTTGTTAATTATGAAAGAAATGGCCTTTTCATTACCTCTAGGTAATGGAGAGTTGTAAGCAGAGCTCAGCCTGGAAAGAGTGGAAATCAGTGTGATGCAGTGGAAAGATCACGGGCTTGGGAGCATGCCAAGCTTGGATTTGATTGCTTCTTGTCTGTGTCCTTGGGCAGAGGTCAACTTCTCTGAGTCTCAGTTTTTTCATCTATAAAATGGGACTAATTTGACAGTGTTTCTGAGTACTATGTAAAATAATGTTTATAAAACAATTAGCTCTTACATGGCACATGGTAAACATTGAATAGATGGTGATGATTATTCTGTTTTTAATATATAAACCAAAAGTTGGTTGAAGCATGGTAGCAATTTGCTCTTTGGTGCTAGTCATTAGGCAGATAAATTCCAAGTAGATTCTGGCCCATCTGTTAGAGACAGTGAACATCTGTTTTTTTTATATTAGGGCAGTGGTAACTACTGATGGTTATCCTCTTGGTTTCCATTAGCATTAAGGTTTAAAGCAGGCATGGGAAATTCTCAGGATAACATGAAAGTCTTAGGATAATTTTAATACCGGGTATTCTAGAAGTTTTCGTTTTTATTTATTTATTTTTAGAGAGAGGGGAAGGGCGGGAGAAAGAAAGGGAGAGAAACAGCAATGTGTGGTTGCCTCTCGCTTGTCCCACACTGGGGACCTGCCCCGCAACCCAGGCATGTGCCCCGATGGGGAATTGAACCAGCGACCCTTTCGCAGTCTGGCGTTCAATCCATTGAGCCACACCAGCCAGGTCTAAAGTTTTTAGATAAAAGGAGTTTTATGCTGTTATTGCTCTTTGGTGGCACGTTTTGTGACTGATAGTAAAAAGTTCATGAGCAATTGAGGTATAGTGCTGGTGGTGATGTTCCTTAGGCATAAGATACGTATCTTTGCAGTAATACTAAGCAGTATGATAGAGCAGGATGCTTAAGTATAACATGTCTGCCTTCTATGTCTGTTCCTGTTGGCACATTTAATAATTTTTTTCTTGGCTATTGATATTTTTGGTTTATTTTATCCATAAAATGAATATGGAGGAACCTGTTAACTCTAGAGACGTTCTTTCTTATGACATACTTCTGTTGAAATGTGGATTCTTACTCTAGTTATATTAAAACAACATGAATGTAAATGGTTGTTCTAGAATTCCTCAGCCTTATTTTCTATCGATTAGAGCAGTTAACTATTGCCAGCATATCCAAGAGCTCAGCTGGTTTAAATTCAGGCTGAATATGAATTGGGAGACCATTTCCTTACATAATAAATAGATTTACATGTGAATTTGTCACTGGAAATGCTGAGCAGCAAAACAGTTTTCTTCTCAGCACAAACGGTATAAAAGCCTTGATCAATTCAGAGTAGAGTTTGTTAAAATATTTGTTTTTCCAGATGGTAGATCTTTCTTGGGTCACAAACAAGGAGTTGTTAGGTTTGTGAAGAATTTCCTTTGATAGTTCAAGTATTTGTATCTCAGATACTAACTAGACATGAGTGCATTTCTTTGAATATTATTTGAAAAAGGAGAACTCGTGCAGTTGGTATGTTTTTGGTTCTTACCATTTTGAGAGGTATTTAGAACTCTGGCTTTAGCATTTGTTAGTCGGATCCATCCTTAATCAGTTGGAGGACTGGAGAAGATTTTGAGTGTTGTCTTTGACCTTATCAACGGTTCTCACAAAAGGCCCCTTTTATAATGTATCAGTACACATCACAAAAATACCCGTTAGTTACAGTTCTTTTCCTTTTTTCCTTTTTTAGAAGGGAAGGGAGGGAAAAGAGAAGAGGAGAGAAACATCAATGCAAGAGGGAAACATTGATTGGCTGCTTTTCGCAGGCACCCATTCTGGGGACCAAACTGCCACCTAGGCATTTGCCCTGACTGGGTCTAATCTGTGACCTTTTTGGTTTACTGGATGATGATCCAACCAACTGAGCCTCACTGGCTAGGGCCCCCTTAGTTACATTTTAAAGATACCTGTTAATTTATCTGAAATATATAAGTGTGGAACAGCATTGATACTGTGGAACAAGGAAAACTATTTGGAAGTTTATTTTTAATTCTAAAGGTACACGGCATATTTCTAAACATTGTATAGGAAGTAGTGAAAACTTAGCCAGAGATAGTTTGTATTTGCTCTTTTGAGATCTTACTATTGAATTCTAAATGTCTCATTTTTAATATGAAGATCAGAAATATGTATTCCTGAGAAGCAGTTGCTATTCCTATTTTTTATTTCTTTGCTCTGATGGCAAAGGCTATCAGAATTAGTTTTCCAGATTATTAACATTTGCCATTCTCACTACCAAAGACCAGATCCTTCATTCTTTATTAATCCAGAGATTTCTGCTTATAAGTTGTAGTCTCATTTTTATTATTCTTGTTTTTTTTAGGAGCTATGTTTCTGAGATTCCTTGACTTAGGTTAAAGTGCTAATTCTTATTGAGATAAGTATTGCAACAATTTATATTTTTATAGAATGGTGCTCAAAATTTTAAAAATTTAGAGCATTAAAAAACGAATTCCCTTTGTAAGTTTCTAAATCATTTATAAGTCAGGGAAATAACTGGTGGAAAGCTTGAGAGCAAATGTTGGATTTATTTTTAACTTATGTTACTTTCAACAAATCATGTTAATTTTCTAGCTTATTTTTTTAGTAGAATAATCTACAGAATACTTGTATTTCAATTGATAATTTGAAGAATTTAATATGATTGTAGAGGCTTAAATATTTTTTAATTTATTTATTGATTTTTAGAGAGGAAGAGAGAAGGGAGAGAGGGGGAAAGAAAGAAACATTGATTTGTTGTTCCATTTATTTATGCAATTATTAGTTGATTCTTATATGTGCCCTGACCAGGGATCAAACGTGCAACCTTTGGCATATCAGGATGATGCTCTTACCAACTTAGCTACCTGGCCAGGGCCTTAGAGACTTAAATATTTTTAGTAATGAAAGATACGGGTGTTCTGTGCAGGTTTTTTCTCTTAGAAATTGTTTTTTTTTTTCCATGTAAAATAATTAAGAATTTTATTTTAGAACATTTTGAGTTGTATTTTCTAGTCGAATTGGAGATAAATTCTTCTTTTTGTTTAAACTTATTTATTGGTGTCACCTTTGGATTAGCAACATACATTCACTGATCTCATGGAAAAGTTCTTCCTAAAATTCTCAGAACTGTTAATTTTAATTCAAAATTTGCATTTGTGAAAATTTCCCGACAGTTTAGTTTTGAGTATTTATTTTATAAACAAACACTTTACATCCTACATGCTGCTTATTTAGTATTGGTATATGTATTTTTAATTTTTAGAATATTTCAGTTTATATATTGGCTGAAACTTTTTATACAGAAACAAAATCAGCTGTAGTAATTTGGTTATTTTCAAAAACTTGGTGATGGTAATGCATTATGTGTGCTAATGATTTTGTATTTTCCCTAATCCAAAGTCAGTGTTTCTAGGTGGTTCTAGGTGGGCACATCCTACTTTTATATCTAATGAGGACTATTATGGGAAATTAAAGAGAGCGTAAATGCAGGGAGAATTGTATGGATAAACATTATGTATAAATATCACTTTTATTGAATTCTGAATACCGTGGTAATTACCCAACCCAAACTTTGAGTGTCTTCTCCAAGGAGAAGACCATTAGCTTCTCTCTTTGAAGCGGTTAACTTCAACAGCAGCCCCAAGATTGTATCATGCTCTTGTCTTCCTAGGAGGAATTGTTCAAGAGTGTCTTTCATTCCCTTAAGGTGTGAACAAGCTCTAATTTTAGCCAGAATAAAAGAAAGTCAAGAAATGGATTACTCTCTCCTATCTCTTCACTTTCAAATGGAATATTTTTGCTTATAAATTGCACAACAGTGAATGGATTTTCTTCTTTCACCAGTAGATCATGCACAGATATTAGTAAAGCAAATTGCTAACAAGTTGTCCACTGACTGTGTTTCGAGATATGTAGAAACAGCTGGGTAAGGCAATGAAAAATAAATTGCAGGCATTTTTTCTAGGCAGGATATGAGTAGTGAAAAACACTGCTGTTTAGTGATAGTACGCATAGGAATATTTCAACACTTTGGAGTAAGTTTTTCAACATAGCAAGAATAAATATTTCTGTGTAGATTCAGGACTTGATAGATTAATACTTAAGGGGGGTTAATGAGCTAATGGTGGAGAAGTTTAAGCTTTAGTTGTGTAAATTGACGCAAATGGTGATTTTAGATTTTTTTCCTACAAACTTAGTATTTTATAACCTTGACTTTTTATTAGGATTCATAGTTCAATTCCATAATTCTTTTGCTGACTCTTAGTGTTTATCATTTCAGAACCACTCATGAATTCTTGTTTGGTGCTCTTGCTGAACTGGTTGATAATGCAAGGTATGTAGTTTTGGGCATACAGTCTGTGCTTGAAGACTTTTTGGGTGGTTGTGACCTTTGCTCTGAAGACATGGGAGGCAGGCAAATCTCTAACAGCTACAAACTCGCTCCTTAGAGGCCTGTTAACCCAAAAGAATATTTTTAATAGCACGTTAGTTGATATATCCACTTTATTTGATTAACTTAATTCATTCATTGCTTTGTGTTCCAGCATAAAAATAATGAACCTATAACCTCCAAAGCTACTTTCCCTTGTGTATTACAGCAAGATAATTGTAGTAAAACAGAATTAAGATAGAAATTTAGGAATCAAATTAATGAGACAGATTAGCTCTTGATTTAATTTGAACTACAAGAAGAGTATACCATCTAATGTCTTTAAAAGTATACCACAGTTCTATGTCTTCCCAAACTATATTTTGTTATCAGATGACTGCAGTTTATCAAAGCATTTTCCATGGTTAGCAGCTGTGCTTGGAAGAAATCATTCTGTAGCACTGTATTATACTGAGTTCTTGGTGATGGAAGCATATAAATGTTACTGTGCAAGACTGAAAAGTTTAAGTTTCAAAGATAAGCAAACAAAAATCTAAGCAAGATTCTGTTTATATTGAAAATGTTGTTTTCTTGTTTCTGAATGCAAATATAAAATTTAGACATTGTTTATTGACTAGATATTGATAACTAATGAGGAAGAGGGAAAGAGCTGACAAAGTACTTTTTTGTTTTTAAAGATTTTGTTTATTTTTAAAGAGAGAGAAAGGGAGACAGAAAGAGGAGAGAAACATCAACATGTGAGAAAAACATCATTCAGTTGCCTCTCACATGCCCCAGTTGGGGACCTGACTTGCAACCCAGACGTGTCCTGACTGGGAATCAAACCAGGGGAGCCAAACGTCTGAGGGGACAGTGCCCAATCCACTGAGCCATACCAGTTAAGGCTAGAAGTACTTTTAAATAGATCACCAGCTATTGAACTTGCTGATAATTTTCTATGTCTTACCTGTGTTATACTATAAACCTGTACTATTGTTGCTTTTCACTCAACTATTCATGGAAATACGAGATCTGTCCAGAAAAAGTCCAGCCATTGTCAATATAAGAACAGTTTGCACAACATTGATGTAGCCTGGCAGCCAAGGAGAGTGGATTAGAATGCACATGTGTGAACAATGACGACTTCACTGTACTAGTCAATGTGGGCAGTAGATGCCTGTTGAGTGAGCATGTGTGCTGTGTGGCCATCACATTCAGAATGACAGTGAGTAGAGCAATGAATCTGCATTAAATTTTGCATTAAGCTTGAATATTCCTCCACCGAATCTATTGGGATGATTTAGAAAGCCACAGCTATGTACATCTGGTGACTGGCAACTGAACTTGCATTTCAGTTGATGGCTAGACTACAATGGGGTACCTCAACTTCCTTTCAGGGTTAGGGAGGATAAGATTATGGCCTCGTGAGTCAATCTGCTGACTGTAGTGCATATACCATGAGGCTTGAATTTTTTCATAAGCTTTGTGGCAGGTTATTGTTTCCCTTTTTTCTAAATCTCTTGGTGAAAAGGAAAAAGTGGAGAAGTTATTGGAACATTTTTTTATGATCATGATCGAGAGGAACACAGACTTAAGTCAGTTCTTAGCATCTAAAGAGGAGTATTTTTACTTCTAGATGTTTTCACTAAGTATTTAAAAATATATATCTAGGCTCTATGTGTCATGTGGTTATTTTAAATAATTTGGAGCTCCAGAAATTTTAACAGACATACAAGGAAAATTGTATTACCAAGTGTAAAATGTATAGCTTTAATGTATGTAGAATGTCTGAATTCCTGAAAATAGACTCAAAATAATATCCATCCCACTTGAAAGACTATGCATATTTATTGTTGGTATTTCAGATTCTCATTTGGATCTTGATTTTTTTCCTTTTAATTTTGCAGAGATGCTGATGCCACAAGAATAGATATTTATGCAGGTAAGGTGGATGTTACTTTTTTCTTCTAATGCCCAGTTCCTTTTAATGCATTCATTGCTGTGCCTAAGAAGAAATGAATAGGAAATAACTGGTTTTTAGAACCTAAGGATATGGCATAGTCACTCTAGGTCTTAGGTAGAAACAGGGCAGCCCTGGTTAGGCATGGATAATAATAGAAACCAAGAATATTGGTGTAAAGAAACTAACACATGGTGACCAGATCTATTCAAATAGCTACCAGAAGATTTATGGGGATGGTGGAGTAGGGTAGTGGGGAGTGTAATACTGATTACCATTGGTTGAACTTAGCAGGTGAACAGGTTTGTGCTACCTGCGGCCAAAGAGAGGTCTTGTTGGAGTCTAGTTTCTCCTGCAGCCATGGTGAAGAGCAGTCCCAATTTGTATAGAGTTGCTGGTGTCCATTGCATAAAACAGTTGAGTAACTGGGTTGGCACTGAGGTTTGCAGAGATGTTCTCAAACAGATGTCAGGTAGGAAGGAGGGCTGCTGTGCTTGGAATTGAAAGATATTGAAGCATGTACTGTTTGCTTATTTAATTGGCTCTGTCTGACAGTAAGAGGGGGTGCAACAGTAGAAGAATTCTTGGTCATTATCAGTGGCTTTTTGTTTGTTTGCCTTCTGCTTGTTCAGCATTCGTATTAGTACTTCTGTTTGGTTGTTTGAATGCTTAAAATCTGGAAGCAAAACAGAGGAAGAAGATAGCTTTTAAATCCAGTTTGGATAGCATGATCTGTTTTTCTGACAAACTTTTCTGACGTCTTCTAAAATGTTTGAAGTAATATTTTGAATAACATTAACTAGCTTCTGAGAAGATTTGAATGTTATGGAAATACACAGTTACCAGATAATTCCTTTTCTTCATAGACCCCCTTTGATAAATGGGAACAAACACACAACTAAGAAGTAATTATTAGAAACTCCAATGTCATATAATTATGAAGAATCTCCCCAGGTAGGAATTTCTCATGCCTGATACACATTTGAGTAAAGAAAATACTCAGAACAGCTAAAAGTCAGCTATACTGCTTAAATTCTAAAAGCCTTCTGTTTAAAAGGCTCTGCCAGAGTGGTGAAAATAAGACTCCTTTATTTTTAGAAGAAGCTAACAGGAAAAACGGGCAGAGCAGAAGACTATTAGAAGATGGTTACTAAACCCTCAGGCCACATGGAGGTGCCAATGTGTATCTTACATCTTAGTGTACTTTATTGAGGGGTAATTGCAGCTATCTCTGAAAGAAATGGTAGCTATTTTAATCATTGCACAATGGCAGAGCAGAGAATGAACCCATACTTCAAGTGACATTGAAGAGACAAATCATGATAACCAAGTCTATTTGGGAGATGCTTTTAAAAAAAATAATCTTTGCTCCCTTCTATCTCACCTTTGGTAGGTGAATTTCAACAAGGAAATTTAGTCCTTGACACTCAGAATGCAGCAGAACAGTTAGATTTCAATTTAAATGAAAAAAAGGCCAAGTGCTCATTTATTCTGTGCTCAGTGCTTCTCGTGTTTAGCTTTAGGAGGAGTCCAGAGAGAATGAGATTGGACAGATAGCACTCTACAGAGGATTAGATAACAATAAGGCAGTTAAGGATTAAATGGTATGATAGAAACACTAAGCACTATAGCATTTTGGAAAAAGACATGATTTACTCTTTAAGATTGGGAGTCTTGGCTGAAGTGTCCTTAACTTCATACTTTTGTATGGGAGGAATAAAAGCAACCTCATTTTACAAGTAAAATAATGTAATTAGTAATATCTAATATAGGCATATCTTGTTTTATTGCGCCTCACTTTATGTTGCACTTTTTACAATTTGATGGCAAGATCCTCCACTAGCAAGAAGATTATGACTTGCTTTATTGCAGTGGTCTGGTGCTAAACCTGCAGTATCGCCAAGGTGTGCCTACAGTATAAAGTTTTGGCGGGGGGGGGGGCAGTATTTTCCTATTTCCCATTTTGACACTAGAACAATCCTGTATTTCCTTAAATATAATGTAATTTCAATTCACCATAAAGTCACATTTTAGAAAATTGTATTTAAACCTAAGAAGGGTGCCGTGGTGGGTGTGGCTCAGTTGGTTGGAGCATTGTTCCATAAACCAAAAGCTTGTGGGTTCGATTCCCAGTCAGGGCACAAGCCTAGGTTGTGGGTTCAGTCTCCAGCCCCTTGTTGAGTAAGTACAAGGGACAACTGATTGACATTTCTCTTCCTTCTCTCTCTCCCTACCTTTCCCTCTCTCCCTACCTTTCCCTCTCTAAAATCAATAAGCATATCCCTGGGTGAGGGTTTTTTAAGAAATAATAATTAAAAAGATAAACCTAAGAAGGATAAAAAAGGAACCAGACTGTCAAAGTGTAGAGGTGTTCACTTAGCCAAAGCATTCCTGTTAGATGGGGCCAGACTATAAGGTGCCTGTAGAAGTAGACTGTGTTTTTACTTCTTGACTTCCTTGGTCAGGGAGTGTCACCCCTCAAAGAAAGATCTCTTCTGTGAGGTCAGGTCAGTGGTTAGTAAATGGGAAATTAGTTGGAGCAAACGTAACTGAAATGAATACTGTTCAAATAGATTGCAAAGTACAATGACTTGGAAGTCATTTCATTACAGTCTCTGCTAAGGAAAACAGTATTTTATCTTTTCTGACTTTTAACTTACAGCTGCATTTTACATCCTTTTATTTCTTTCTTTTTGCTGTCTTTTCAGTGGAGTTGGTGGAGAGATGTGAGGCTAATTTGGAGAAGCCAGACTTGGCCATGTTGGGGGAATCTTAGATGTATAGCCTTCCAAACTGGCTCTGATAATCTTAAATAGCTGCTGCCAGGATCTGAAGTACAACTCAAAGAAGACAGTTTGGCTTTGTATGATGAGAGGGGGAGCATACAACCCCCAGCTACTTAGACTCTCCTCTGTCCAGAACCCCTTTTCCCCCTTTATCAAAATCTTTTTCTTGGAGGCTTCAGATATCACTCAGTTGACTGACTAAAGTAAATATCGGATATTAGGAATGTATCTTTAACTTGTGGAATGTCTAGGGAGAGAATTTTGAGCAGGAAACCTTGTTGTTCTTGCTCTAGCTCAGTGATTCTCAGAGTGGTCCACTGATGGACAGTATTGGGATCATGTGGGAGCATGTTAGAAAAGCAAACTCTCAGGTACCACCTCAGACCCACACAATCAGACTGTCTAGGGTAGACCTCAGAATGCTTAACAGGCCACCAGTGAGAGCAGACTATATTTTGCTCTAGTTGATATTCTTCTTAGTCTCCTTCTGCTTAAATTCTCCTGTTTACCTGATTTGCTACAGAGAGTGGCATCTGTTAGACTGTAAGCTCCATGAAGGCAGCGCTCACATCTGCATCGTTCACTGCTATTATCTTCACCACAGAGCCAGGCACAAAGGAAGTGCTCAGTAAATATTCATCAAATAAACAAGTGATGGGGATAAGCATTGTAGCTAGGTAAAGATGCCACACTGCCTGTTTACAAAGTTGAAGAAGTCATTGCTGTGTGGGCTAGTTTCTGTTGGCCCTGAAGTGTTGCACACGACCATGGATCTGGACACTACCAGCTGCTTATAGGCTCTAGGTCACTATGTGGCTAGGAGGATCCTCCACAGGTGGGTTTCTTAACTTCATAAACCAAATGAAAAATCTTGAAGTCCTTGAACAAGAAAGGAATCTCAGACCCATTGTTTAGTGATGCCTGCAAGTCCTGTTACAAGAAACAAAAGGGCCTAAAAGTAACTTCCTACAATAAAGTAACGCTATGTTCAAGAAATGCCACCAGTGATCCTTGGGGACTTCTCTAATGCACTTGGTTCAAACCAATTTCTAGGTCCCAAAGCAATGTCTTCATGTACAGTTTATGGCTGAAGTGTGTAGCATAATGGCTCTTGGCTAGATTTAGAACATTTTTACCATAATCTGTACCTGACTTATACACCTTATGCACCTAAGTTTGAGTCTCCATATGACATTTTACTCCCTGTAGAATGAACTTTGAAATCTTTATGCACTTTTTTCTTGTACTTGGTCCTGCTTGCTAGATCCCATTCGGATTCTCTAGACTGATAAGAGGCACTGCCATAAGGAGACATTTTCTTATGTACCAGTAATACCTCCAGGAATGTTCTTGTTCTTTAACTTTCAAGAAGCACGTGTTATTACTGTTTCAGCAAAGTTTAGCTTCCTGAACACTGAGTGATACTCGAAAATCTGTGGTTTTATAGTACTTCTGAAATAGTATTTTAAACTACATTAACTAGTCCATTTAACAGAAGGCAATTATGACTCACTTGAATCTTTAGCATGAGAGGAGGACATAGAGCATTTTAAACAAATTCCTCAGCTTAAATTAGTAGTATAAAGTTGGTGAACTGCAGCTTGGGGAGACAAAAATTCTTCAGTTAGGAACTAGGCTTCAAAGCAGCCCTGGGTGTGTTCCTGTAGTACCTTACATAGACCTCCCTTTTAATAGAAATGCTCTTCTGATTCCAAGGTCTCTGCTGTCTCCTTTGCCTACCTAGTCCTTATCATTGGGTCAAAAGGCACCTTGGAAACTCCAGTATGGGTCTTGCCCTATTTGGGAATCTTTTCCAGTGTTCATGACATGACCCAGACTACTCTGAGTAACCACTTGCCACTGCAAAAAGACAGCTTCTAAAAGAAGAGTGCGTTCTGCTCACGGGAATGGCAGTCACAGTCTGTTGCACTCCTTCCTGTTGGCAGAGAAGCTCTGCCATGGCTGCTCTGTAACTTACCCTCAAAGGATTATTCTTTCTTGCAGTCAAGTTTATCCAGCTGGGAACCAGGCAGCTTTCACTGTACCCACCCCGTGCCATCTTAATCCTGGGTAGAGGAGCCATTTCAAGGCCCCATAGCCATCTGGAGATTCAGTGGTGAATACAAATAGCCCGAAACTGTAGTCTGAGGGGTATAGTCACATACAGACAACTTATATTTATATTACTGTAATTTAGGTTTATATTATAGATAGCAGCTGCCACCCACCACTATGCATATAGCATGTCTGGCTTGATCACTTTGAACTTAACCCAGAAAGGAGATGCCCTGTTGGATTTGAGCAGGTGTAGCATGCAGTAGTGGGAGTACTTCAGTGGCTTGGGGTTCACAGTAGAAAGTAGAGTGAACATAATCAAGGTGGAGACAGGCAGAGAGTTGATTGAGGTATGTATGAAATACATGTCTATTCAGTAGTCCTAGGTGCTGGGCCAGGTATTCCTTGCCCTCCATATACAGTCTCTCAAGCTTTGTCGTGAACTAGAGATTTTTAGAGAAGCTTTGGGAATTTCTATCTCCAAGGGCCCTGATGCTTAACTCACACTAGTTAGGTCTGTTACAAGGAGAAGCTAGGTTTGACCTCACCTTTGTGGACTAACCTTCACATGGATCCACCTTCTGATCATAGCCATGTTGCTGCTCTCTGGAGGGTAACCACCCAGTAATGGCAGCCTTTTCTTTTACAGAAAGGCGAGAGGATCTTCGAGGAGGATTTATGCTTTGTTTTTTGGATGATGGAGCAGGAATGGATTCAAGTAAGTGATTGCTTATTTTGGGGAGGATGTAAACATTTTTATAAACTACTTACTGTATTAACTTCTTTTTTTGTTGCCTCACTTTTGTGACTTGAAGATCCACCGGGAGAGAGAAGAGTCTGTTGCAACATCTCAGACTTAATTCCACTAATGGATTTGCTGGGTCTTGTCTTAGCATAGGAGATAGCATCTGAATGGTATCCTGAATCAGTCAGAGTGCCTGTTTCTTGACATTATATGTACCAGCTTGCACAATGTCCTCAAGCCAAAACTATAGGACCCCCTCTCCCCGCCTTAAGCCTAATTACCGTGTTTGGGTAACAGAACATGGTCACAGTCGTGGCTAAACTTAAACTGACAGGCTAGTCAGGTGTTACGTCCAGTTGCTTCATGGTTGTGAATTTCCTTGGACAGGGGTTTTCACTAGACACACCGCCCTGCTTTGGTTAGCAAGGCTCAGACTTTCAATTTTTGAGGAGCCTGAGAAAGAAATGCAAACTTTTCACACTCTCCTATGCCTGTCACTTCAGGCGATGCTGCCAGTGTGATCCAGTTTGGGAAGTCAGCCAAACGAACGCCTGAGTCCACCCAGATTGGGCAGTACGGGAATGGGTTAAAATCGTAAGTATACTAGAAGCCTGTCACAGGACTCAAAACAAAATCAAGTGATACACTCCTGTTTCTGTCCCATGAAAACTTTCCTCTTCCCTGTCTCTCTCACTGTAACTCTGGAGCAGAAGGCAAGTTAAAAAGGAGTAGTTGGGGACTTCTGTTGTGCAGCCTAGTGTACTTCACAGATTGAAAAGTATGAATGTCCAAAACCAGTTGGGGTGGGAGAGGCTTTTCTCTTGGCACGGCGTTCAGGTACGGCACCTCTCCTCCTGTTGAAAATTGTTATTTTACCTGTGGTTGAGGTTTCGAGTGATAGTTTTGTGGGGTCGGTATGTATCTGATAGTGAGGAGGTTGCTTCATGGTCCAACAGTGTACCCTGAGCATCTGCCACATATCACACTTTGTGGTAGGCACCGGGATCCAGGGTGAGTCGGAAAGACCCAAACCCTCCCTCCTGGAGGACATGGTCTCCGCTCTTATACCCTGCTAGGTCCTGTAGCAGGGGCCTACCTAATGTCTTTAAATCCTTGGGACTTCTGTCTCAGCCCTTGGTTCCCACTTGTTTTGTGTTTGGAATGTGTTGTTCTGGTTTGGAGTGAAGCCCCAAGAGAAAGGTTTCTATTTCTGAAATGCTCACTTCCAGCTGTACATACCTTTGAATGGAATAAGATTTAGTGGAATTGGAGTTTGCACAAAAGGAATTCTAGATCGCGTTTCCAGGTTTGCTGTGGAAATGTGTTATTTTGTTTGTTAGAGTGTGGTGGTCAACAGCATTAGTTGTCCCTCAAATGCAGCTCTGCTTTTAAAGAAAGCGCTTCCAAAGACATCAGGGACCTGGTTCCTGGGCTTTTCGATTTGTCTCTCAGGGCAGGAACCAAATGGTAATAATAGGCACTTACCATGTGCCAGGCACTATGCTAAAAACTTTACTTGAATGATTTTGTTTAATCTTCACTGTGGTCCTATGAGGTGTAAGTACTTTTATCTTATTTTCAGATGAGGAAATTGAGGTTTATAGGGGTGAAGTGATTTGCCCAAAAATATAAAAATGCCCAAGTATAGAGCAGAGATATGAACCAGGTCTTTCTGAAGGCAGAGTCAGATCTGTTTGTCTCATTTAAGTCAGATAAACTAAAGTTCAAATCTCACCTCAGCCCCTTATTTATTTCTTGAGCCTCAGCTTTCTCTTCTGTAAATTGAAATTATGATACATACCGAGTAGGTTAAGGATTAAATGCTCTCATTGCTCTGAGAGCCCTAGCCAGGTTCTAGTCTCTTTTTTTTTTTTAAGATTTTATTTATTTACTTTTAGAGAGAGGGGAAGGGAGTGAGAGAGGGAGAGAAACATGCAAGAGATACATTAATAGGTTCCCTCTCGCATGCCCCCAACTGGGGACCTGGCCTGCAACCCAGGCATGTGCCCTGACTGGGAGTCAAACCAGTGACCTTTCACAGGCTGGCAGCACTCAGTCCACTGAGCCATACCAGCCAGGGCTAGCCTCTTTTTTAATTTCTCTTTTTTTTAATCTTTCTATGTCAGATTCCTGACCTAAATCACTGGGTCTCGGGCAGGGCCTAGGAATCTGTGTTTTTTATAGGTTCCGTAGGTGAGTCTTGAGTGGTCCATGTAAGTCCTCATCAGCTAAGGTCCTCCAGACTCATTGTGATGTAAGAAGCACTGACTTGATTGTAGGCCAGCTGTCTCCTATTTGTCTTATCAGTTCTCTGGCCTCAGGTAAACCATTTGATCTCTCTCAATATCTGTTTTCTAATCTAGAAAACAGGATTCTCATCTCTGGCATTCTCTCTTACAGAGTAAGTTTTAGGAACAAATAAAATGCTACTGAAAGAGCTTAGAAAACTGGGAAGGAAAGTGTACAGAAGTTGAAGGTGTTGTCATTACCATATTTTTAGTAGAACAACTTTTGTGAAGGACCCATTGAGATGGAGCCATCTGGTGTTCAGAGTGAATTCATTTTGAAACCAATTCAGAAGTTCAAAAAGAGTTTTAGGAGGAAGTGATTTGTGGTGAGAATACGGTTGAGAAGCAGGGAAGCCAGCAGAAAGGTGGCATTTCAGGGTTGTTGCTATTCAGCCTCCAAGGTCATGTTCAAAGATGTTGGGAAGAAAGAGGCACAAATTGAGAGTTTTTACCAAATTAAGGCAAGAATAAACTTTGCAGAAGACAAGATAATGTGCCTTATGTTGCCACCCAAAAGCTTTAGGGAAGGAGGACTGTGAAATTGTCAGGGGAAGGAGCATTGCCAGAACCTTGGGAACTAGAAGAGGAGAAATAGAACTTGGCAGCCTCCAGGGTGTCTCTGGATAGTGTCCTGGGAGTTTTCCTGAGCATTGGGGAAAATGGGACATGGCATTCATTTGTGTATTTGGCATACCAGTCTGGTTTATATTTGTACATAGATGAGAGTAATAAGGGTTCTTATTGCCATCACCTCCCTAGGGGTATTATGAGGACTAATGAGATAATAGCCATAAAGCCCCACATGCTGCTCAGAAGAAAGGAGCTGAACAGCTCCATTGTTCAGTGGGTAGTCCTCCCACTGGTGTTCGTGCTTCTGCCGGGCAACTGTTCCCTATTCTCTGGAAAGGCCTGTCCTGGCCTGTTCCTCGGATGAACCAGACAGAGGAAGGAAGCAGTCGATTCCATTGAGACTTTTGCCTTGTGGAAGTGAGCCTCTAGGCACATTGCCCAGGAACCAGTTGCATCCAAAAGCAGGGACCTGCATGTGTCATAATGAGCTTGAGGTGGCAAAACAATTCTGAGACAGAAGATGGCTGTAGTTATAGGACCTGAGCCAATTGTACGCCTCTTCGAAAACTGATCAAGAATTATATTTTATACAGTTAGCCCCCATTTTGGCTGAGGCTTGAAATTGTACTGTTATTTTTTTTTGAGGACTTGTGAGCATAGATAGTGGGCTGTTTCCTTGACGGTGCTGCCATTTGATGAGTGGATGGGAGGGAGTTTATGTCAATGAAGGAAGGACAGGATGGGAACTGGTTGTGGTTAGCATGGAAGATGATGTATTAAAGGTATCAGTTACCGGAGTGAAATTTGATGGTGGCACAGTCAGAGGGTATACATAGCAGCCCTTGTGTGGCTGGGATAAACCTGGAGCATGGGCAGCAGTGTTACTTGTTATCATTGTGGAAATAGCCGGAGGGCTGGACATTGTAACCTGGGGTTGTTGATTGATAGTGAATGTGCCCTAGAAGGGTGTTGAGAGATCCCTGCATGGTAAGTGTGGTCGAGAAGGTTTGAATGAAAGACTGAGGCCAGGGGAAGGGCAGAGGAGGAGTGTCAGATGGGAGGAGAGGAGACGAGGGCTGTGGAACTTAGCCCAGGGTCCTGAGACCTTAGGGAGGCCTTTAGGAAGCCTTCTAAAGGCACTTCAGTCATGCCCAGAGGGTAGATGTGCTCCTTTTTCAGGTGAGTTTTTGAATCACTTGGAGAATAACCCATTTCTGCTTCTTTTCAGAGGTTCAATGCGCATTGGGAAGGATTTTATCCTTTTCACCAAGAAGGAAGACACCATGACCTGCCTTTTCCTGTCTCGTACCTTTCATGAGGAGGAAGGCATTGATGAAGTAGGTCTTATCCTCGTGGTCCGAGTTGCCATTCTGTATTTCCTGGGTCTGCCCAGGCTGTTTTTCATAGGTCATTTGCAATCCTGGGCTCATTGGGGTTGCAAGATTGCAGCCGTGCCCTTGTTGAGTGGGTTAGCTGGTTGGATGAATTGGTTGAGGGTTAAGGCAGATATCTTAATGTGAAGTAAAATCTCAAAGCTTCAGGCAATCAAGTGGCAGGAACCAAGATTTGGATTTACAGCTCCCCTAGATCTGTAGCTTGAATTCAATCTCTTGGGGTGTCACTACTGGAGAATTGTTTTTTCAAGGGGGGTATTTGGGGCTTCTGTGACTATGGGTGGAAACCACAGCTGGCAATAATAACAGGAATAGCACTGTCTGTCCCATATGATGGTGATTTTGTGGAATGTGCTGTGAGTGCATTTTCTTTCTGTGTCAGAAGCTACACAAGTCAGATACCCACAGGGACTGGGTAGGTAGTAAAACTGGTGAGCGTATGGAAAAGATCAGTGTAAGAGTTTTGCTAAATGGCAGCTGACACTCAGCCCCGGGTGATTATTGTTATGCTGGAAGGAAGGCCTAATGAATCTGCAATATTCTGATTTCAGATATTTGCAGACCTGGTCTGGTGAGGCCTTTGCCGCCTCATGGGGGGTGAGAGTTGATCACAGAAGGCCTTGGTCTGTCCAGTCTCAGACCAGACTCTTATCTCCTTTCGTATGTGAGAGCTTGAGAGACGGGCCTGAGAGGGTCTGCAGAGAGAATTCTGTGGCTGTCACATCACCCTAAGAGTGGTGAATTCAGTTAAAGTTTTCAGTCTTATTTATTTCTGTTGGTTAGCTATGATTAAATTTGTACTAGTCCTTTTTAGATACGAGCCTAAATTACAGCAAATTAGTTCATGTTGGGAATAAAAGGTTATCTTTTTCTACCATCTTCACTTAGCAAGCCAGTGAGTTAAGTTTGCCTTTTTGGTGAGTGTTAGTTCATTCAGAATGAGGAAAGTGCTGCAGCTGGGAAGAGCAGGCTCCTGGGAAAAGGTGGGGCAGGAGAATTTAGCCTAGGCTGGGGTTTTCAGGAATGTTTCCTTATAGACTGAGGGTGGCAGGAGGAGGGTGTTTAAGTAACTATAAATAGACTGTTCGGGTTGTGGGAAGGGACTTGGCAGAGAGGCCACTTGAAGAAAGATGGTGGCCTCTAAGAAGCAGGGAAGGCCAGGTCAGGCTTGACCTCAGGGCCTTGGTGAGTATATGAGACTTTATTAAAAGCAGCTGTTACAGAGAATTTAAACAAGGGTGTGGTGGTATCAGGTTCTCTTTTAAAAAGATCAGTTTGGTTATTGTGTAGTGATTGGACTGGAGAGATTGGTGTGTTAGAGTGGACTAGTTGAAAAGCCCTCTCCGTTTAGCCTGAAGGGACTCACAGCAGGGAGGTGAGAGAAACTAGGAGTCTTCTTCATCTTTTTAGCACATGGGACCCACAGGTTTGATATTGGGTCAGTGGAGAGAGGAAAGGGGAAGAAGGGGTCGTGGATGACTCAGGTTCTAGTGTGGCAGTCGGGCATGGTGGGCTGGCTTGCTGGTGCTGGGGAAGAATGGAAGAGGGACAGTTGATGAAGGGGAAGAGTGTTTTGTCCAGGGCATTCAAAATTAAGTTGGAGCTTGAGGGAAGCCTGGCTCCAGGATTCATGGTAGCAGGTGAGCTCAACTAAAGGAGCATGTAGAGTGAGAAGAGCACCAAGGATCTCAAGCAGGCTGACATTTAGAGGCTGGGGAGAGGAGAAAGTGCCAGAGGAGACCAGAGTGGTTAGAATAATAGGAAAACCGGGACAGTGGTTACATTGAAACTAAAGGAGAAGTGTTTCTGTGGCAGGGATGAGTGCCAGTGGGACTGAATGAATGCCCACAGTTTAAATAATGCCATTGTTACCTGGGACTGCTGTGAAGATTGGGAGGTGCAGATGAGGTACAAATTCACAGAACACAAATGGAATTCAATTCCCTGGTGAAAAGCTAGGTTGGAATTTTTTCCTTACTTGGTGCTAGAAGGTCACTGTTTTGAATTGTACTGTAGTGAGAACTCAGCCAAGATTTCAAAATAAGATCATTTTTGGCTGGTTAGGAATGTGTCCAAACCAGTTCTAGGGTTGGATACTATAGGCATGAAGTTTCTTAGAAACCAGCAAAATCTTTCAGAATGCTTAACAGTTTATTGCCATGGCACTTGTCAAAATAGGGAGGGTTTTTTCCCTCACGGTGGGCCATCTGATTGGAACTTCTGAGGGAATCCTAGCAGGCAGCCATCCACAGGGCTCCCTGAGAAAGCTGTCTGGGGACGGGAAAACACGGAGGCCCCTGGGGAAGTGGCATTTGAGGTAGGGTTTTTAATGCAAGAGTAGGGTTTTTTCCAGCTTTATTGAGGCATAATTGACAAGGGTAGGGTTTTTTCCAGCTTTATTGAGGCATAATTGACAAGGGTAGGGTTTTTTCAAAACATTACTTAGACGTGAGATTTAATTCTACACATAGAGTATATTAAAATGTATGTACAGTTTAGCGAGTAGTTAGAAAGCAAATGTCCATGTAGCCACTGTCACGGATTAATGCCAGAAGTCCCCAGTGTGTCCTTCACCAATCAGATTGCTTACTGCACCCCTAAAGGAACTGCCTTCAGGTGACTTTGTGATGATTATTTTCTTGTTTTTCTTTGTAGTTTAGTCACTTATGTATGCTTGAATAGTTTAGTTTTGCATATTTATGAATTTTATATAAATGGACTTGTAGGTTTTTTTAAAAATTTGCTTCTGTCATGTAACATTGTGAGATTCATCTGTGTTGATGTTAGTTGATTTTCATCACTGCACAATGTTCCATTGTATGAATATGCTACAGTTTAATTTTTTACTTTGTAGTGAATATTTTGCTGTTCTTATATGTTTACTGGTACATACAGGGTCTGGCACAAATAACGCCTGTTTTAAAATTACAAAATCATAAGCATGTAATATTCCACATGACATTTTAGGTGAGGTGTCCAAATTAGAACTGTCAATGACTATACCCATATTATTACCCTACCATCCATAATCAAGCAGGCGTTACTTCTGCTGGACCCTGTATATACAAAAGTTTGTCTTAGGATGTGTACCTGGGAATGGAATTCCGAGTTACAAGTTATGTGTATTTTCAGCTTCAGATAATTGCAAATATATTTTCCTTAGTGGAAAGAGTAAAATTATTAACAAACTAAGAAAATGGCCAAAGACATTCCAAGCAGGGAGCGCCCTTTGCAGAGGCCCCCAGGGCATAACCCAGCATACGCCAGAGGACCTAGTGATGTGAGGCGGACGCTTGGGAAGGGGCAGAAGCCACAGAGCTTCTGGCGAAGGGCAGTGGAGCTTGGGCCTCATGTCTGGGTCAGTGTGGAGCCACTGTGGGGAGGGATAAGATGAATGCACTTTTTAGGGGAAGTGTCCATCTGTGCTTACTCCAAAGGTGATAGTTCCATTGCCCACCTGGAATGCTCGGACCCGGGAGCCTGTCACAGACAACATGGAAAAGTTCTCTATTGAGACAGAGCTCATCTACAAGTATTCTCCCTTCCGCAATGAGGAGGAAGTGATGACTCAGTTCATGAAGATTCCTGGGGACAGTGGTAAGTAGGCAGCCTGCATTGCCTGGGATCTGGAGCTCCAGAGCTACAAGTAGTGTGGGAAGGGGCTGGGGCACCTGGCACAAAGAAAGGATTTCTGTTCTCTAGGAACACTGGTGATCATCTTTAATCTCAAACTCATGGATAATGGAGAGCCAGAGCTAGACATAATCTCAAATCCAAGAGATATCCAGATGGCAGAGACTTCCCCAGAGGGCACGTGAGTATGGCTGGGAAGGGAGGGAAGCTCTGGAACTGGTACCCATTCTCTCAGTTGGGAGAAGCTCAGGAGGTGACTTAAGGAGAGAGGGGAGAGCTCATTCCCTGGATTTCCCAGTATTAGAGTTCATGAAGCTGAGAACTGCACATCTTGGCTCAGGGCAGAGGGATGAATAGGACATCAGATCCTCAGCTAAGCCAAAAGCAAAAATGAATGATTCCTTGCTTCACCTCCTTGATTTGACAGAAGAAGAAACTGAAGCCCTAGATTGGGGAGAGGAATTACCAGGTCATGATGGGGCTGGGTCATGTGTCTTGTGGGGCATCTTTGCTGGGGACATGAGAGGGGGCAGGATGTGATGCCATCACAGTGGGAGTATGCTTTTAGTGTGGCAGGAGAAGCCGGGATGCGAGGTGGAAAGGTGGAGGGCCTGCAGAAAGGCCGTCCTGCTGGTTGTGGGGTGGGTGACAGCACTCCTTTGTTCTTACCACCTCCAGGAAGCCTGAGCGGCGCTCATTCCGTGCCTATGCTGCTGTTCTCTATATTGATCCCCGGATGAGAATCTTCATCCATGGGCACAAGGTGCAGACCAAGAGGCTCTCTTGCTGCCTGTATAAGCCCAGGTAGGGGCCTGCCCACCTTTCCCTGCTGTTTCCCTTGGGCCTGGCCACACTTCTCTAGGGCGTAGTTGGGTGATGCTAGACGAGAAGCTGTAACAGTGTTGACTGTGTTAGCACCTTTAAGCCGTCTGTGATTTACTGTGGGGAACTTCTGGCTCTTGAGGAAGGGACAGAGGTGGCCAATGGGCTGTAGAGATTGGCTGGTGAAGCTCATTGAGTGTGAGTGCCCTCTGAGGTGGAGGGTGCTCTGCCTGGCACAGTTAGCTGTCGGAGCCTCTTGGCTTCAGGGCTTTTATACACTATACAGCAAAGCAAAGGCCCTGGCTAATTACTGAGATTTGTTTATGTCGGGGGATTAATGACACCTTGTGAGTAGTTAGGTTGCTTATCAAACTGCATCAGGAGGCAAGGGGCAAGTAGAATGAGTTGAGTCTTTTTGCTGAAAAAAGCTTGGCTCTGACTCACCAGGAGGGGCCAGGACAGTGCAGCTTGGGAGGAGGCAGGAAGTTAGGGTGCTCTCTGAGCTGCTTGGGTTGTTGCCCTGCCCCCTACTGTTTGGGCCCTTAGGTGCTTTTTCCCCTGTTCAGGATGTACAAGTACACATCAAGCCGTTTCAAGACTCGGGCAGAGCAGGAGGTGAAGAAAGCCGAGCACGTAGCACGGATTGGTAATGTTGCCCCTATGTAGGCGGGGTTAGGTGGGGGTCGCCTAGGTACACAGCTCCTGGCCAAAGCAAGATCCAGGAAAAACCTCCATCCAATACCCTGGGGCAGTTCCTCCTGGACCCCTCCCCACTCTGGCCAATTTTAGCAGTTTTTCTCCCCAGACTCTTTTCTTCAGCCATTTGTAGGAACTTATCCAAAACAATGTCAACTGCTGGGCTTGCCCAGAGTGAAGAATCCCACACTGTCCTCTGGCCCATATATTTGTTAAGCTGGTTTTTATGACTCCAGGGCAAAAATTTCAAGGTCTGTCATGATAACAGGGCTTCTTGGTTGCTTAATGGAGAGTGATTGGCTGGATTTTGATAACTTCCAGCTCTTGCTGAGGGTTTAACTTGGGTTGCCTTTGGCAGTTTTTGACCTGTTCTGATTCATTTGTAAAGTTTGAAAAGCATGTCTTAGATATAATAGTGCCATTTTCCTTGTGCCCTCCTTGATTTTCCTTTTTGAACTGACTGCAATCTAAGCAGGGAGGTTGCTCACCAGCTCACCTGTACTTTGACAGTGTACACACACACACACCGCCCCCCCCCCCTTGTCCAGTAGGGACTGCATTGTGGGATCCAAGAGGGATTGCTAAGACTTTTGAAACTTTGAATTCCTTATCATAGTTTCTTCTGGGTTTCAGCTGAAGAGAAGGCCCGGGAGGCGGAGACCAAAGCTCGGACCTTAGAACTACGCTTAGGTGGAGACCTCACACGAGACTCCAGGGTAAGGATCCAGACCTGTACAGCTCTTCTACAGCATTTCTGGCAGTAGGATCCCAGAGCTGACCTGGCTCAGCCCTAAGACAGTCATGAAACCTTTGCCCTAAAGCTGGGGGATGTTTTGATGTTTCCCTAATCACTGTTGAACACACTGTATGACAAGGTCTTGGCTGATCATTTCAACATCCCAAGTAATCATATAAGGTATGAACACTATTAGTATCCTCAGTTTATAGAAAGAGAAATTGAAGTGAAAAGCATCACTTGCCCCAGATTACACAGTGGTGTAAGGGTCAGAGCAGTTCTCTGACCCTCCCAGTCTGACACACACCTCCGCAGACTGTTGTTTCAGTAAGCCTGGCCAAGTGAAACACAGCTTTTGAGTTTGTCCCCATTTTCTGTAGAAAAGAAGTAAATATCCAGGTGTCGTTCTGCTTCCATGTGATTTAAAGTAAGAAAGTTTTAGATGTGTTGTAGTATTTCCTGCTATGGCCCAGAGCACCTGCTACCCTCACTGGGTGCTACCATTTGTTTCCAGGTAATGTTGAGGCAAGTCCAGAACACAGCCATTACCCTGCGTAGAGAAGCTGATGTCAAGAGGCGGATCAAGGATGCTAAGCAGCGGTGCGTGCCAGGGCTGGCCTTTGCCATTTTAAGATTATGGAGCCTTTTGTACTGATTTTTGACAAAGAGCTTGAGGAATTCCCCCTCACTGCACGTTTGCCATTCTGTCACAGAGATTGCTTTGAGAAGGCCATTTATGTTGTAATCCCAAATGCTGGTCAAATGTCTACGGTAGAACAGTTTTTTCCTAGCCCAGTTCCTTCTTGAGCTAGGAAAAGGCAGGGCAGTGCCAATGCCTGGAATTGAACACCAAACCTTTCTCACTAGCACCTGTCTATTTGTCTGTGTATCTCTCTGCCCTTCTCTCTGCCCTTCTCTCTCTCTCTGTCTCTCCTCTCTCTCCTCCCCCTTCCCTCCCTGCCTTTCCTCTTTTTCTTTCCTTTTAAAGACTATCTAAAATGCTCATTGTATAAAGCTTATAAAATACAGAACATTAAAAAGTTTTTTAAACTTAGCTATACTTCTACCACCTGGTGATATCTACTCTTAATTTTGTTATTTCTGGTTACAGTTGTGGGATAATGGTATAGCTTGAGTTTTGGACCTTTATCATCTAGAATGGGTGTTTGTCCTGGCTCATTAAAATATCTCCCTGTTCCACCTCTATGTATGGAGCCTCTCTGGGCTCTGGGCCTTGAATTCCTGGCTTGCTTGTGGCCTCCTTGTCACAGGCATAGGTTTCAGGTTTCTTCTGTCGGAGTCAGTCTATTGCAACTGTTTTTCAGTTTCCATGATTTTTTTGACATTTGTCACATGATGGTCTCTTCTGTCACATACATGTTCATTGTTGTGAATTTTTGCCTTTTCAAAATTAATTACTGTCACATCAGTGGAGTAGGTATGCAGGAAACCTGGTGTTTATTCACCATGTAACACGGATTTGCAGCATCGGCATAGTACCCCCTTCATAACTAAATACAGTCTGTTTTTTTTTTTTTTTTTTTAAGATTTTATTTATTTATTTTATTTTATTTATTTATTTTTTTTAAATTTTTTTTTTAATTTATTTATTTTCAGAGAGAGGAGAAGGGAGGGAGACAGAGAGGGAAAGAAACAGCAGTGTATGGTTGCCTCTCACATGGCCCTCATTGGGGACCTGGCCCGCAACCCAGGCATGTGCCCCGACTGGGAATCGAACCGGGACCCTCTGGTTCCCAGCCCGCGCTCAATCCACTGAGCTACACCAGCCGGGCTATTTATTTTATTTTTAGAGAGAGGAGAAGGAAGGGAGAAAGAGCAATGTATGGTTGCCTCTCACATGGCCCTCACGGGGACCTGGCCTGCAACCCAGGCATGTGCCCCAACTGGGAATCGAACCGGGACCGCCTGGTTCCCAGCCCGCGCTCAATCCACTGAGCCACACCAGCCGGGCTAAATACAGTCTGTTTTGTTACTGAAGGCCAAAGTTGTATACTGTTAATTATGTGTTTATCCCTATCAAGTCTAACAGTTTACATATTGAATGAAAATACAAAACTTTTTGCTAAACATGTCTCAAGTTTAAGCTTAACACATTGTAACCATGGTATTTGTCTGTCAATTGGTTGGTTGATCTACTAGAATTTCTTTGCCTTCTCAGAGCGCTTAAAGAACCTAAGGAACTAAATTTTGTTTTTGGGGTCAACATCGAACACCGGGATCTGGATGGCATGTTCATCTACAACTGTAGCCGCCTGATCAAGATGTATGAGAAAGTGGGCCCACAGCTGGAAGGGGGCATGTGAGTATTGCCCCAGGAGAGCTTCCTAGCCCAAGGCAGATGGTGGGATGATTTCAGCCAGTGGAATGACAGAGCTGTGTCTTCTTTCTCCATGCAGGGCATGTGGTGGGGTTGTTGGAGTCGTTGATGTGCCCTACCTGGTCCTGGAGCCTACACACAACAAGCAGGACTTTGCTGATGCAAAGGAGTACCGGCACCTACTGAGGGCGATGGGGGAGCACCTGGCACAGTATTGGAAAGACATCGCCATTGGTAATGCCATTTCTCTTCACCTCCAGCCTTACGGTGTTCTCACTTACTGCCTGAGGGGGTGAAATTAAGAAGAAGGAGGAGCTGTCTCCTAACAAAATGTGTGGATGCTTGCCTTCCAGCCCAGCGGGGAATCATCAAATTCTGGGATGAGTTTGGCTACCTCTCTGCCAACTGGAACCAGCCCCCATCCAGTGATCTGCGTTACAAACGCCGGAGAGCTATGGAAATCCCGATCACCATCCAGTGTGGTGAGTCAGTGGTCAGAACCTTCTTCTGACTCCTTCCCATCATAGTCCATGACTGTCTTTTCTCTATGTCCCCATGCCGGCCTTCTGACTGGACTGACATTCATGGACTCAGAGTCCCACTAGGATATGAGTCTGTTTGGTGATGGCCCTGGGGGCTCAGTGATAGGGCTATGCTGAATTACACTGGTCCCTCCTGATTGAGGCAGAAAGTCATCTAAACTGCCAGACTTCAGTGGGTTTGGTACCACATTATTTATAGCGTGAGTGATGACTGAGCCAGGGTCCTACTGGAGGAGGGAGAGGGGCTGGGGTCATTGAAAGTCCACGGTACAAAGTTTCCATCCTTGCTGGTATCACTGTCCCTGAGAAGTATTACTGTTCTGTAAGAAAGGCACAGTTGGAACCAGAGTGAAGGTCTTTGAATGGCAAGTCAGAGGGGCACCTTTGCCTTGGGCCTACCTGGGAGGAGCCTGACTATAGAGATTATTGGTTGGTGTGGCTGACTTTGGGGGGTTCTGTGTCACAGATTTGTGTCTGAAGTGGCGGACGCTGCCCTTCCAGCTGAATTCTGTGGAAAAAGATTATCCTGACACCTGGGTTTGCTCCATGAACCCTGATCCTGAGCAGGACCGGTGAGCACTTTTTTCTAACAAGGAGATTGTGGGTATCTATCTCTATCCTCCTGCCATGTTTTTTCCACTCTTTGGGCAAATAACTTACTATGCTTCTTGAGGTCAGTGCTCACATCTTTACATCTGTCTTGCTGCACATAATAAGTGTCCTGGAAATAAGAATATTTGTATCCTGCAGTGAGTATAACTCCATGCACTGGGAATTCTGAGGTGGTTGCTCTGGTGAGAGACAGCATGGGTTGGCTGAGGAGGAAGGATCTTGCCCTACCTGGAGCCCTATTTTGCCACAGCCTCCTTTAGCACCTTCTCTGTACAGGTGTGAGGCTTCTGAACAGAAGCAGAAGGTTCCCTTAGGGACGTTCAAGAAGGACCTGAAGACACAGGAAGAGAAGCAGAAGCAGCTGACAGAGAAAATTCGCCAGCAGCAGGAGAAGCTGGAAGCCCTGCAGGTGCGCAGTCACGGGCAGTGGGTAGAGCCAGGCTGTTGTCAATGTTCTGTCCAGGATGGGATGGAGACTCTCAGTGGCTCCCTTTTTTCTGCGGGCCCAGTCTCACTCTGAGCTCTACCCATGAGTACTGCCAAAGCTTTCCAACCCCAGTCTCCATGCACATTGGTTCTCAAGTATGCCTGGCTATTCTTTTAAAAAGACATTTTGTTTATATATTGAAAAGTGGTCCAATTAATTTATGAATGTTTGAAAACTCCAGAAAATGAGTATCTTACTTTGGAGGTAACCACCATTAACTACATATCCTTGCATCTTTTTATGACTGCCTACATACACATAAATACATATATGTTTGGCCCTGGCTGGTGTAGCTCAGTGGATTGAGCGCGGGCTGCAAACCAAAAGGGTCATTGGTTCGATTCCCAGTCAGGGCACATGCCTGGGTTGCTGGCCAGGTCCCTGGTGGGGGCCACGTGAGAGGCAACCACACATTGATGTTTCTCTCCCTCTCTTTCTCCCTCCCTCTCTTTCTCCCTCCCTTTCCTTCTGTCTAAAAATAAATAAATTCTTTAAAAAAATACATATATATTTTATTAGAACGATGGAGGTCATGATGTATCATATGATATACACATAAATATAGTTTTCTAGATATATATTTTTAGTACATAATTATTTTCTTTGGGATAATTTTCTAAAAGTGAATTTGAAAGGCTAAAAAGGTTTTGTAAAATTCTATGGCTTTTAAAAACTGTTTCCAAATTACCCTCCAAAAGATCTATTAATTTTTGTTTTTCACCAGCCGTACATCTTTTTTAAAGATTTTATTTTATGTTTAGAGAGAGGGGAAGGGAGGGAGAAAGAGGGAGAGAAACATCAAATGGTTGCCTCTCACACGCCCCCAGCTGGGGACCTGGCCCCCAACACAGGCATGTGCCCTGCCCCCACAACCAGAATGGAATCGGTGATCTTGCAGTTCGCAAGCTCACTCTCGGTCCACTGAGCTACACCAGCCAGGGCTGTACATTTATTTTTAAATGTTTCTGCAAATTTGATTGGCAGAGGTATATTTCTTTCATATTTCTAAAATTGGACGATTTTTCATGTGCCTTATGTTTCTTACAGAATTGTTTATTCTTATATATGTTTTTTCCCCTTGATTTGTCAGGGTTTTTTTTTTTTAAGATTTTATTTATGTATTTTTTAGAGAGGGGAAGGGAAGGAGAAAGAGGGAGAGAAACATCAATGTGTGGCTGCCTCTTGTGCACCCCCTACTGGGGAACCTGGCCCGCAACCCAAGCCTGTGCCCTAGACTGGGAATTGAACCGATGATCCTTTGATTCACAGGCACTCAGTCCGTTGAGCCACACTAGCCAGGGCTGGGTTTCTTTTTTCTTTTTAGGTATATTGTGGTATCAACCCTTTATTGTATGTATTACAAAAGGTTTTTGCTTTCGGGCTTTTATGTCTGTGCAGATGTTCATACTAACTCAGACATTGTATGTCTGCCTCCCTGTTTGGTGAATACCACCTGTCCTTTCCCTGTATGGCTGCCTCTCCTGTGCCCCCTACTGGGGACCTGGCCTGCAACCCAAGCATGTGCCCTGACTCATTCATCAAGCTTTTCCCACCTTAGTTGGGCTTCTTATGGGAATTTAGTCCAGTCTCTCAATTGCTGGGTTAATCATAGAGAATCCTGCAATTTGCTAATGGTTTAGTGTATGGATATTTTTTTATCTTCCTGATGAGAATAGGAGGCTTGTACTATTAGGACTGTGGCCCAGGTTTTCTTTTTTATTTGTCCACTGTTCTAGACAGTAGGATCCAAAGAGTTTGCCTGAATGTACCAGGATAGGCAAACAACCTCATCTTGTTTCCCCTGCAGAAAACCACACCCATCCGCTCCCAAGCTGACCTGAAGAAATTGCCTTTGGAAGTGACCACCAGACCTTCCACTGAGGTAAAGCCTAGGGGCAGGAGAGGGGCTTTCCCTCAGGTGTCTTGTACTAGCATCAGTGTTTTCACTCTCTCTGGCCCTCTTTTAGGAACCAGCACGTAGACCTCAGCGCCCTCGGTCACCTCCTTTACCTGCTGTGATCAAGAATGCCCCAAGCAGACCCCCTTCCCTGCAAACTCCCAGGCCAGCCAGCCAGCCCAGGAAGGCTTCTGTCATCAGCAGCACCCCAAAGCCTCCTGCCCTGGCAGCCCGGGAGGAGGCCTGTACATCCAGGCTTCTCCAGCCACCTGAGGTACCCCGAAAGCCTGCTAACACTGCAGTCAAGACTGTGCCTCGGCCCACCCCTCCAGTGCAGCCACTGTCACCATCTGTACTGCCCAATTCTAAGACCCCTCGGGAGGTCCCTGTTCCCCGAGCCATCAGGACTCCAGTGGTCAAGAAGCCCGAGCCACCTAGTAAACTTCCCCTGGTGAGTTGCTTTTCCTCCTCCAGCCCCCAGCCCATCCTCAGTTGTCTAAGAGTGGAGTTGGGCCGTGTTCAACTTGTGCTGGGGGAGCCTGGCGGGGAGGAGTCTAGATAGCTAAAGGGACTTGGTCAGGGGCATAGAGCAGTTTGGTTCTTTATCCCGGGAATTTTTTTCACTGCTCCTCTGAGTTTTGGTTTGCCACAAACTTGAAATGCTTCCACTGGCTTCTCATGCTGTGGGCATACAGGTTGGTGGTCTGGTGACAGACAACCTTGCTGGGCTGTAGTAGTGATTGGTGTGTCTCAGGGAGCTCACAGTTGGCTGGGCAGGCAGGCCGGCCAGGTATGGAGTGAACTAAGAGACATCCCCTGAGCAAAGGTCCTCATGGGCTCAGGGACCAGGAGATTGCTGTGTGCTGAGTAATGTCAGGGGGGTGCTTAGCCCTGACATTGGCCTGCAAGCTTCTCTCTGAAGCTCCTTTAGGCCAAATGGAATCTTCCTGCACTTCAAAGGCTGACGTGGCTCCTTAATATTCCTTCTGTTGCTGTAGGCCACCCCTGCTCGGAAGCGGACTCTTGAGGTCTCTGATGAGGAAGAGGCTGAGGAAGAGGCTGAGGGGAGGAAGGAGAGGTCCAAACGGGGCAAAATTGCCGTGAAGGAGGAAAAGAAGGACTTGAATGAGGTAAGTGCTAGAGGTGAAGTTCTCAGAGCTTCCTTCCCCAGGGTGTCCATCCCCCACCTGCGGTCTGTGCTAGCTCCGTTTGTGCTCTGTGACATGAGCCCGCCAGAAGCCTGGTTCATCTCTGAAGGACTCCAGGTCACAGAGAGGACTGGAAACAGTGCTGGGTAGGATCCTGAGTGAGAGTGGCCTCTGGCTCTAGTCACAGGTCTGAGGTCACATTGGTGCAGATCAGGGAGGCTTGAAACCCCTTGCTTCCTATGTCTGTGACATTTTGCCCCTTGCCTGCTATCTTATTTGTAAAGGTTACAGAAGGGTAGATAACCTAAGATAGTGGTTTAAGGAGTGGTTGTCATGTCAGCAAGGCGATTTAAACTGCTGCGTAAATCAGCACGAAGGTGACAGCTAATGACCCTGGGAAGCCAGTCATTCAAAAGTCTGCTCTTTGGGGGCCCTGGGGAAAGCCTCTAACAGACAGTTCTCCTTGTAGCTCTCAGACAGTGCTGAGGAAGAAGACTCAGCTGACTTTAAGAAGGCTCAGAAAGGTGAGTTCAGGGACATACCTGGCAGTCTGGGGGAAGTGGGGCATCTCAGCCAGCGGGTCAGTTTATCCTGAAAGCTTATCGAGGCTTTCCTGGCCCTGGGCTCCTGTGCTACAGTGGGTCCAAGTCTAATTCCAAGAATTCTGCAGAAAGCACACCCTTGTGTGTACTTTTAGCACTTAATTCCTTGGTGTTCCCCTCTGGCAGTTACTCATCCTGCTGCTCTTTGCAACTCTTAGGGGAGGAGACCAGGGTCTCTGGGCTCCATGTCTCTGGCATAGTGCCGGCAAGCACCTAGGGGTTCTTGTACCTGAAAACCCTGGGACAACCTTTCTCTAGATGTCCCTGACTGAGCAAGGGACTCAGTCTAGTTTTCTGACTTCTATCCCATCCCATTCTCAGATAAAGGGCTGCACGTGGAGGTGCGTGTGAACAGGGAGTGGTACACAGGCCGCGTCACAGCTGTGGAGGTGGGCAAGCATGTGGTGCGGTGGAAGGTGAAGTTTGACTACGTGCCTACAGACACAACACCAAGAGACCGCTGGTAATGCCCCATTTATGAGGCTGGGTTGACAGAGTCGGCCAGGGCAGGGGGAGACTGTATGCCATCCTGGGAGCTCGTGATACTTGTGACAGAAGCTCTGTATCTTCCCTAGGGTGGAAAAAGACAGTGAAGATGTGCGGCTGATGAAGCCCCCTTCCCCAGAGTATCAGAGTCCTGACACACAGCAGGAAGGTGGAGAGGAGGCTGAGTCCACAGTGGTCCAACAGGCTGTGGTCGTGACAGACCCTTCCACTTCGGAATGCATCCGCATTGAGCCTGACACCACGGCCCCGAGCTCCAACCACGAGACCGTCGACCTGCTCGTCCAGATTCTCCGGTGCGTTTGTCATCCGCTCTGAGGCCAGCAGTGGTTCTCTGCCCCTTCACACCATTCCGATTTCCTATTCCTGCCTTTTTCTTTCTTGTTTAGGAATTGTTTACGGTACTTCCTGCCTCCAAGTTTCCCTATCTCCAAGAAGGAGTTGAGTGCTATGAATTCAGATGAGCTGATATCATTTCCTCTGGTGAGTCTGGCCTGACCTTTCATTTGCACTCTGTGTGCCCCCTTGGAGCTCGTTGTGACTGCCAGCTCCCAGCTGTGCGCCTCCCAGCCAGCTTCCCTTTCTTACGATGAGAGAAAGGAGGAAGAGACTTTCCATTGTGGGAAAAGAAATGGCCTATCTGGACATGGCTCTGGTGTCCTGAGACCCTGGGCCTGAGTCCTCACTTAGGGACAGTAGGCCTGGTTTGACATTTTGCAGCAAATACACCTTTTTTCCTTTACCTCAGACAACAGTAAAGAACAGTCTCAAAGTGCCTGAAACTTTGACTCTCAGGGGACGTATTTATAGAAAAGCTCATGATATGTGGAAATGAGCACCGAGTCTTATTTCACCCAGCAGTGCTGATGTGGCACCTCCCCAAGCAGGCCCTGTGCTGGTAGGGAGCAGCCAGAGTCCTGCTTCCAAGGGCCTTAAGAACCAGTAGAGACTGGCTTTTTACCAGGTTGGCTGCATGTGAGGTGGAGAGCAGTAAGTGCTGTGGAAGCGGGCAGCCTGGGAGAAGCGTAGAGAGTGGCGGGGGGCTTTTGTGCATAAAGGCTCAGCGGGATGAAAGGGCATGTGGGGGTGAATATTTAGGAAAGAAGGGGGTCAGAGAGCCAGGATATGATTCATTTTGAATCTCTAGTCTTAAGCACAGTGGCTTAAGACTCTGTATGAAATGCGAGAGCCAGCAAAACGTTTGAGCTGATGGAATTGTCAGTCCGAACCATGTCTAGGGCAGGGGTCTGCAAACTTTTTCTGTATAGGGCCAGTTAGCAAATTATTTTCAGCTTTGTAGGCTACATAGTCCCTGGGAACTACTCATTTCTATTATAGCCTGAAAGCCACCATAGACAATATGTAAAGGGAAGGAAGTGGCTTATTCAGTAAAGCTTTATTTACAAAAATAGGCAACAAGCTGATTCGGCCCGTGGGCCATAGTCTGCTGCCCCTGCCCCTAAGAGGGTAACTCTGGTAGCATCATGTTTGGGTAGGATGGGTGGATGGGAGATACAGGGATAAGGAAGCTGGTCCAGTTGTAAAAGATCAGGGTGAAGGGACCAAGAATGGAAACCAGAATGGTAGGAGTGGACCAGAAAGTGAAAGAAAGGGTCGTGTCAGATGTCGTTAGACTGGTCTCTCACTGAAGGCAAGTGATGGGGAAGAAGGCAGAGGCCACATGCTTCCATGTATCTCAAGCCTGAGGGAATTGAAGGTTTATGACAAAGCTATTAACTGGGAGAGAAAACTGTTTTCATCAGAGAAAGATGGTTAGTTGAAATTTAATTGTGTTGGGCTGGAAGTACTGGCACTAAATTTCTGATTATTTCCATTGGGCAGGGGTAGAGTGGGGGCTATTACTTGGGGGCAGGAAGGTCGGGCTGGAGGTTGAGATCTCGGAGTCATCCGTATCAAGTGGGATGTGTTTATGGTAGGAATAGGTAAGTTTTCTAGGATGGTTTTTCTAGAGAAGGGAAATGGAATTGAAACTGCAAGATTGTATATTCAAGATGCTGGGCCCTCTTTTGGCAGTTATGTTCTTGATAAGCTTTTCCAGAGAGAAAAATATGGGGTTTTATCTCCATTCCACTTTAAAAAGAGCAGTGAGGCTAGGAGTCGACACTAAGCCTTCGAGAGGTGAAGAGTCGATTGTGACAGAGCCCAGATTTAAATCCAGGCACTCCTTAGGACTCCTTGGTTCCATCTCCCTTCCCTGTGAGATGAGAGGGGCTGGTGCACACTGGGGAAGCTAGAAGATGGTAACACTTACTAAAGCTTCACGGAAAGCTCCATGCCTTAACTCTTGCCCTGCAGGGTTGGCATTTTCTTGTCAGTCAGATTTGTTGCTTTAGCTTAAAGTTGTTGCCAAACTCAAGGCAAAGCCTGGGTGCAGTGGGATCTCTGCAGTGGGCTCAACAGCTCAGACTGAAACCTAGTCAGCAGGAACTTCTGAGCCTAAAGTAGTCTGTTAGCTTATTCTTGTAACAGGAGGTATATCACCAATACATGAACTTGATGTTCTCATTATTGTAGTGCCTAAAATAACTGAAACTTTAATTTTTTTAATGTTAGGGACACCACAGTCTAGTGTTCATTATGTCCTTGTCAGTCTGAATGATCATGTTTTTTCCCACCATGCTGGACCAGGAGTTGCATAAAGTCCACAGGGATCCTGCAAATATTTTTTTTATATATATAGCCTGGCAGGTGTAGCTTAGTGGATTGAGTGTGGGCCTGTGAACCACAGGGTTGTGGGTTTGATTCCCAGTCAGGGTACATGCCTGGGTTTGTGGGCCAGGTCCCCAGGAGGGGGTATGTGAGAGGCAACCACACATTGATGTTTCTCTCCCTTCTTTCTCCTTCCCTTTCCCTCTAAAACTAAATAAGTAAAATCTTAAAAACTATATAGGTATATAAAGCTGCAAATTTATAATTCCTTTAAAGTAAAAATTTTTTTATTACTTTAAAAGAGACATAAATAATTACTTAAAAAACTAATACAAATTCCAGTCAGATTAAAGACATTGTATACTGAATTTTAATACTTTGGAGCAAGTTCGAACATTTACTTTGTGCTGCCAAAGTAATTTTCTGTGTAGAACTTGAAGTTTCTTTTGCCATCTTGGTTTAATGAGATAACATTGTTGATTATAAGGTGAACGACACAGTTAAATACTTGGAGTAACACTTTTTAAAGACAGCAATCAGGAGCTACCCAATGCTAGGTAGCTCATACATCTTCATAGAAGTAAATAAATGCTAGAGTTGGTAAGACTCATGCACCAACCCTCTGGCTTCCCTCCTGACAGAAAGAGTACTTCAGGCAGTATGAGGTGGGGCTCCAGAATCTGTGCCATTCCTACCAGAGTCGCGCTGACTCACGGGCCAAGGCTTCTGAGGAAAGCCTGCGTGCCTCTGAGAGAAAGCTCCGTGAAACAGAGGAGAAGCTGCAGAAGCTGAGGACCAACATCGTGGCGCTCCTGCAAAAGGTGCAGGAGGTGAGCCAGGCAGCCCTCTCATTGCAGCTGGACCACCTGGTCTCTAAGGGAGGGGGCTTGGGCACCTCTCGCTCCCTTCTCCCCACTCACAGGAATCTGTGGTTCCAACCTTGGCTGCACAGCATCCTGACCAGGCGGGCTGGAGGTGGTGCGGCTGCCTGGGCCTCATCCCAGCCAGACCCACGGTATCAGACTTTTGCCCTTGTTTTAGACATTTTGATGTACAACCTGGTTTTTGAGAATCCTTCAAGCCATAAAATAGAAGTTCTCACTTTTCCAGATGACGCCCAGATGTGATTGGGTGGCCCCCAAATGGGGAATGCCCTGGAGGGTCTCAGTCCTTCCTTCAGGCAGTAAACACTGAGGGCCTGCTCTGTGCCTGTCCTATGGATACCCCGTGAACCGGACAGGCAAGACAGTCCCTGCTGTCACAGCCCGACACTCCAGTCGAGGAGATAGAATTATTGATGGTGGGAATTGCCACCATGCAGTAGATAGAATGAGAGACTGGAAAAGAGGAGGCTACTTTACTAGGATGCTCAGGGGTGGTCTCTCTGAGGAGGTATTTGAGCTGGGAGTGGAACCGATCTTGCAAGAGTGAGTATGAATACTTTTGGCAGAGAGGAATAGGGCCCTGGACCTAAAGCAGGGCGTTGTGGGCTGTAGGAGAAGCGGTGGGGCCTGTATGAGATGAGAAGTCCCTGGAGGGGTGTGGCATCATTCAGTTTACAATCTAAGAGACTTACTCTGGTTGGTTGTAGGAGGGCCTGGAGGGGGCAGAGGTTAGAACCTGGGACTCCAGTGAGGTCCCTACATTTGTCTGGGTGAGAGATTCTGGTGGCCTTAACCTTGGATGGTGACAGTGAGGATGGAAGTGGGCAGATCTGTAATATCTGAGGGAAAGGGAGGAAACAAGGGTGATACTTGTGGTCTGCCTTGAGCCTGTGGACGGAGGGAAGGTCATGGCCTGTACTGAGATGGGAACAACTTGGGATAGGGTGGTCTGGCTGTGCTGTTTTGGGTATATTGAGTCTGAGAGGCCTGTAACACATCTAAGGCAACCTGGAACTTGGGGTAGAGTCAGGACAGAAGCAAAACATCTGGGCGTCATCTGTGCACAGAGGATTGGCGTGGGAAGGGCTGATCATGGCGGGACAGGGCTAACAGCGAGGGGCGGGAAGGAGTGGAGGGAGAGGAAGGGGCTCTGGGCTCAGGCTCCACAGGCTGCAAGAAGGGTGGGGGAGGCAGGCCCCCCACCACCTTATGATCCCCAGCTGACTGCGCTGCTCTGTTTCAGGACATTGACATCAATACTGATGATGAGCTGGATGCCTACATCGAGGACCTGATCACCAAGGGGGACTAAGGGCTCGGAGCCAGAGATCAGCTCCCCTGCTCCTCAAGGCACAGCTCCCTGGTGGGGGTGGGGGGAGCCGTTTCATTAATGGGTTGGTGGACTTAGTTTGACACACATGGGACATTTGTGCTTTTGGAGGGAAAAATACTCTGATTCTTTAAACCTTCCTCCCTAAGTTTATAAATATTTATTTTTTAAAAGAAACAAAATGCTGTGCCTGCTGTGAGACTATCCTTTTTTTTTTTGGTGACTCTGGGGCAAAGGACAGAGAGCCAGAATGTCAAGCTTGAGCAGCTCCTCTCAGCTCCTGGCTCCTCAAGATGTGGCAAGTCCAGCACCATCCATAAGTTGGAGAGGCTCTAGGGGCAGGGCTGGTTTCTCTGAGAAGACGAATAATGTTGGGGTCTGAGGGATAGGGGAGGGAGAGGGCCCCCTGGAGTAATGCTCCCCTAGGGGTTCTGACCCAGGGACACCCAAGGGGTTAGGGGTCAGGGGGAGGCCTGGCACTCTGTGGCTCCTGTCTCAGGTCAGGGGCTTTTAAATAGCTTGGAGAAAAAGATCCTCTTGTTCAGCCTCACCGTCCACCACCCGAGTTCTCACTGCTAGAGTGATTTCCTCAGTTAAGCATTGACGGGGAGGTTTCCTGCCTCAGTAACTTCAGGTTGAGGAGTAGGCAGATCTGACACTGGTCAGACTGTTGACCTGGGTATTACACCAAATGTTTGAATTACAAAGGATTTGTTTTAGGAGAGGACATTGTGTGTGAAAGAGCCCCTGGTACTGATGTGGCAGTCCTCCATCCATGGTGTGGCAGGGTCTCCAGAACCTGTTGCTTTTACTGCTTCCTCTCTGCCCTGCACCACCATACCCAGTCAGGATTCCTGCTGTGGGGTGACGGAAGGGAGGCTCTGAGCCACGCTCACCCACAGGTGCAGGGGTGGGCCCCAGGTTCTCCAGAGGCATACCATGCCTTTCCTCCTGTAAGTCGCAGCCTCGTACAGCTGTGTCCCTCAAGCAACTTCTCAGGGTCAAATACAAAGGCAAGAGTCGCTTTAGTAGCTACTGGAAACATTCTGGTTTGATTTTCCCCCAACTCTTCTCTCCTCTTACTTGGGGACTTTGGGTTTTCCAAAGGCCTTGTACCACTGGTCTCTGGTTCAAACCAGCATGTACCCACCCCATATCAGCAGTGGCCCACGTGCTGCCCTATGAGGTCTGCATAAGATGAAGCACTGGAGAGGGAAGCAGGCCACACTGGAATCAGGAGTCTTTATTTACTTGTGCACATCGCCGGAGGCAGTACGGCATGTGGGCTTTGGACTTCCCCAAATTACATCCCTGGGAGAGGGAAATACCACTGAGACTGACCCTGGCTTCCTCTGGGAGGTTAAGAGTCTTGGGATGTCTTGAGCTGGTGATTCCTTCCATGTCTGGCTCTCTCTCTCCATCCCAGGCAGCATGTGGTCCATTTTTGTCCCCAAACCTGTTTTAATCTAAAAGGAAGTTGGTTCTGCATTTTTACCAGAGGGTAATACTCACGTTTTTTATTTACACACCTGTAATCAAAATGCAATACTATAAACTTTTACTGGTGAGACTCCTGAACTCAGTCTGTTTTCTTCTCTTAGTAAAATCCAGCACCTTCCTCCTTTTCACTCTTTCCGCCATGATAGCTTTAAACTGTCTTCAAATTCTTTCTCTACCGTCTTCATTTTCTGTCTTCCTCAACACTCACAGAAACTGAAATACTGAATTTCTTTAATGTTTTACCTTCACCTTCTGACTGCGCCCACTGTGCTGACTGCAGCCTGTTTCCCAGGAGAGTTTCTGCCTTTTCTTGGTGGGAAGACAAAATGCAGAGGTCCCTTCCTTTGCTCGCTCTTGGAATAGCTGACCTGCGTGGGAGGAGGGAGGTGGTCTGGCTGGTCTATGGCAGGAAGGTCCCTGCTTAGTTCAAGACAGCAAACAGGTGAGTGAGTGCAGCAACCCTTGTTAAGGAGTGGGAGGGACGTGGCTTTTCCTTTAGTCTTCTTTTTAAGTGACACACACACACGGTAAAAATTCTAACAGTACCAAAGGCTGGATCATGAAAAGCAAGGTTTCTTTCTACCCCGATCCCCACCTTCTTCCTGCAGACAGTATGCATCCTGAGCACAGAAATACACACCCCTCTGTTCTGTTTCCCACTCAGTGTACCTTGGAACCTGTTTCAGAATAGCCCATATGGGTCTTGTTCTGAACAACCACATAGCACTGCAGTGACTTGGATGTACTGTCATTTAACAGTCCCCTATTTATAAACATTTCACTTTTTAACATTTGAGAAAAATGCCATGATGAATGTGTATATATTAACTCATCTGTCTGTATATAGGCTAAATTTCAAAGAGAAATGGTCGCCAGATGGTGGATGTATTAAAAGTCTACAGTACATTCCAGAAGAGAATTCCAATTTCAAGTACCAACCATGTATTTCTCCCACCCACTTTCCAGCATGCAGTCTCTTTACTAGTCTGAAAGGTGAAGAGGATTTTTGAGTTGGTCTGAACTAATTGAAGTGAGGTGGAGTGTCTTCACTGGCTAATTGTGTTTCTCCTGGTGTAGGCTGTCATTCTGAATCTCGGTTAGGGACTCTACAAAAGCGTTTACAGAAAACAATCAGATGAAAAACAAGGGGCAAATGCCTCAGGAAAATGTCCACCTTACTTGACCCCCCTCCACCCCTAAACATCCCATGGATTTAGGATTAAAAACTCCGCTTTAGGATTAATATTGTTTATTACCAGATAAGGACAAGGTTTACCGAAGGAAGGCATGGGTTAATAACAGGGTGAGAAATAATCCATCTGAATGACAATGCTTTCTGGCTCCTCTTTTGTCCAGTTCCCTGTCTGCATGACAAACCTGTGGTTCAAGCAGTGTTAGCCAAGAGTTCACAGCTCTAGGACCCCTGAGTGTCGAAGTCTGATGAAGCTCAAACTTACTTGCCACTTACACAGGACACAAAGTTTTGTCTGAGTGGGCGGGTGCCTCCACTGGCTACTTGCCCTGTTGGAAGGTGGTTCTGCAGCTGGCCCAGGCTGTAAGGGATTCGTTGGCAGTCACCAAGGTGCCTGAAACATCTCAGAATTCCAGTGGGGGGGTGGGTTCTGCCTTTGTTGGAGATGGAAGCTTTGAGGCTTGCTTTGGAACTAAGGCCACACTGCTCGTGGTTCCATGAGCAGTTTTAACAGTCGGCAGGGCCATGAGAGGCACAGTTCCCGAGGAACGTGATTTTTCCACTGCGGCATCTGAAGCCTCAGACTGTTCTCTGCCCATTCTCAGCACTGCTGGGGGCACTGTCCCTACAGTAAGCAAAACACTGGAAAAAGGGCCTGGCAGGGCACATCCTGTTTAACAATGAGCCAAAATGTTACTAGGCCTGTTTTAATTGATTTATTTATTGTTTTCCATTACCATTTATCCCCCCTATACCCTCTTCCACTCTGGTCCCCTGCCCCACCCCACCCTTCCTGGCCAAGCCTGTTTTTCAGTCTGTTATTTTCATCTGGTAACTTGGAATGTGGTAGGTGCTGCAGAACCTTCCTTCTTTTGAACTCCGAAGGCTTCAGACAAATCACTGCCCACCTGCTTCCCCATTACTCCTCTAAACGAGTCAGATGATACAGTACAGGTTTCCCAGCACATTTAGCCACAGGGCCAATTCTCCACCTGAAATTTATCCAGAGGTCCTTATAAATTGCCAATCATCTGGACTTGGTGTGGTTGAAGTTGGAATAGTGACCCACAGTCCCTTGCTGCCCTACCCCCCAATCTTTGTATCCAAGATTCACTGGTCTAGATCTACCTGTAGGTCTGCTGCTGCTTCCTCAACCCCACAGCCATCCTCATGGCCTTTTTTTAAAAAAAATCCTCCCCTGAGGATATGATTTGAGAGAGAGGAATATCAACTGGTTGCCACCTCTACATGCCCCAAACAGAGATCAAACCCTCAACCTTTTAATATACAGGACAATGCTCCAACCAACTGAACTACCAAGCCAGGGCCATCCTCATGGTCTTTTAACCATTTGGCCAGGTTCAGTATCCCTGAAGGGTGAGGAGGGTGCAGCTTTCACCCAGCCTCCTCTGGGCTTGCACCTCAGGTGGTACTTCTGGGGCTCTGGCATGCTCAGCAGCTGCTAGCCAAGGCCTGGAGAATAGGGGGATCCTACCTACCACTGGGGCAAATGGATCGGTGAGGGGAAGATCTGAAGGACACATTCCCTCCTTTCTTGTCCACTCTGGTAAGATACTTCTGTGAGATGCTTTGTAACCACTTCTTGCCCGAACAACTGCAGGTTTCTTGGGAAGCTGTGGCCAGCTCTAACCCACCACTTACAATTTGTCCCTCCTTCCCCACTATTATTTTTCTCTATTGAAACTCTGGACTCTCACTCCCCTTCCCAGTGCCCCACCATTTAAACCAATCTGTTGTTAATGGCCAGGTTTGGGATGCGGCAGTGGGAGGAGAGCCGTATTTGTCCGAAGGAAGTGAGTTTTGAGTTCCTCATGCTAAATTATCATAATACTGTACAACATGAGCCTGAGGGCTGGCTTCCATCTCTCACTTGGCCCGCAGGGCACGGCCAGGACCCAATCATCTCTCCAGAGGTTTTGGGGGGTATCCAACGCTCACTCGTATTGGGGGCCGGCCTTCTCCGGACTCCCAACGCTTGCAGTCTCCAAGACTTCCACCTACACCGCTTCTTCAAACCCTCAAGCCGGGTGCGCAAACAGCACCTGCGCAGTGTGCCTACTCCGCACGTGCAGCTGCGTCCTGCGCATGCACCTTGGAAGCCACGGAGCCCGCCTACGCGGCAGGTGATTAGTGGGCTGGCGTTCACGCCCCAGCACACCCCAGAGCAGGTGCCGGGAGAGCTACGTGAGCAGACTCGGTGTGTGCTGCAGACAACAGGACCTGACGTGGGGTGCCTGCGTTGCACTGAGTATGACTTGACCCCAGGGCCAGCTTGGGGGCAGCGGCCGTGAGGGTCTCCTCACATCCCAGGGCAAGTGGAAGGCCTTGCAGATCCAATGGCTGACTCACACCCCAAGCAGAAAAATGGGGAATTTTTTTCTCTGGCGTCTGCAGATTAACCTCTAGCACAGATGAAACCTTTTACCTGGATTGTTTTCCAACTTTTTTTGGTCACTACAGAAAACATTGTTTTTTGGTTTTTTGTTTTTAAATGGATGTCCTTAAGGTGTGGTGCTTTCATATCTGCAGGATAGAAGACCTGGAAAGGAAGCTGCTTGCTTTACCTTGTAAAAGAGACATCTCCAGGTACGTGTCCTTGAAGGTCCAGTCTGCAGACCTTGGACCCCTCTCTGCACTTGCGGCCTCTGTTTCACAACGTCGGCTCCTTTTCTACTGATTTGTCCTTGGCTTGGTGTATGGTGTTTTTTGAAAGGTAAACATTTTTAGGATCGAAGGGGTTTCCCATCATGATTTAAAATATCTTGCCACCCCCACCCCACCCTGTAGCATTCTCTTACATTTTGTTGCAATGTTTTTAAGTTTTTGTGCCGACCCCCACTCCTGGTGGAGCGTGTTTCAGTGTAAGTGGGTGAGGCAGGAGTCAAGCTTTGTTTTTTCTTTTGTTTTTGCTTATTTTCCCAGATGGAAGTTCACTTATGCCAACTTCATTTATTAGATGAACTACCTTGGTCATTATTTATATTCCGCTCTATTTGAGTTTGGATCTGTTGGGTTTAAGATACCCCTTAGCCAGGCCAATGGAGAGACATCCTGTTATTAGCTGGATGGGCAAATCCTACGTGAGGGGTGAGATCCTACCTGAAACTAGAATTTTGGACATCATCCGTATCTACGGTAGATGGGTCAATCCCCCTATTTTTCTTTTTAAGATACTTTTCTAGGGTATTCTTAGAATTTTTTCTTTCACATGAAATTTAAAATCACTTTATTTAATTCTCTTCCATTCTTGCTGAAACCAAAATTTTATTGGGATTTAAATAATTATATTAAATTTAGATGTAAGTTTTGGGGGCCTAGGCATTTTTATCATCCTAAAAGCTCTCCAGACGATAAAAAAATGCTTTCCATTTGTTAGACTTCTTTTAGGTTCTCCAATATGATTTTCTACTTTCTCTGTATGGGTTCTGTAACTTTTTCATTAAATTTATTCCTAGTATTTCATGGTTTTTGTTATTGCGAATGGGATATTTTTTCCCATTTCTATTCTTGACTTTAATATAGAGAAAAACTAATGATTTAATGTAATCTATTTTATGAACTCTGGCAGTTTAAAAAATAAACCTGTGTTTTATAGGCACAGTCTGTTGATTTGCCAGTGTACCAAGTTAATGGCTACTTTGCTTCAGCTAGAACTCTGAAACAATGTGGACTGACCATCCCTGTCTTGTTTCCAGTGTGGACTGAAGTCCACACGTGACGTGGGCGGAAATCACATGTTAACAGTTGAGCTGGATATTAGCTCTTGGTTTTGGCAAACGGCCTTTAAAGAGTGGAAGTAGTTTCCTTCTGTTTTTTAAATTTTATTTTTATTTTTCCATTACAGTTGACATTCAGTATTATTTTCTATTAGCTTCATGTGTACAGCATAGTGGTTAGACATTTATATAATTTATGAAGTGATACCCCCCCATGTCTAGTACGCACCTGGCATCGTGTATAGTTATTACAATATTACTGACTGTATTCCTTATGCCATACTTGACATCTCTGTGACTGTTTTATAACTACAATTTATACTTCTTAATCCCTTCAATTTTTCACCCAGCCCCCCAACCCTCCTCCCATCTGGCAACCATTCGTTTGTTCTGTATCTACGTTTTACTTATTTCGTTTTTCAGATTCCACATATAAGTGACATTATATGGTATTTGTCTTTTTCTGACTTATTTCACTTAGCATAATACCCTCTTAAGTCCATCCATGTCTCACAGTCTCACATGGTAAGATTTCATTCTTTTTTTTTTTTTAAAGATTTTATTTATTTATTTTTCAGAGAGAGGAGAAGGGAGAGAGAAAGAGCAATGTATGGTTGCCTCTCACATGGCCCTCACTGGGGACCTGTCCCGCAACCCAGGCATGTGCCCCGACTGGGAATCGAACCAGGACCCTCTGGTTCCCAGCCCGCGCTCAATCCACTGAGCTACACCAGCCAGGCAGATTTCATTCTTTTTTATGGCTGAGTAACATTCCATTGTGTTGGTGACCAAAAAGTCCGTTACGTTTTTTTCTGTATGATGGCTCTGGTAGTGCTCAGTTGTCTTCAACTTCATTCAACACAATGTTGTTAGATTGTATGGTGACAGCTGTCACATCAGCATTTTAAAAATTATCAAAATTGGTTAATTTTTGTGTAGCCATTTTAATATTGAAGATGGAAGAAAATCTGCAACATTTTTGGCAAAGTATGCTTTATTATTTTAAGAAAGGTAAAAACGCAACTGAAATGCAAAAAAAAATTTGTGCAGTGTGTGGAGAAGGTGCTGTGACTGACTGAACGTGTTCAAAGTGGTTTGTGAAGTGTCCTTGTACCATTGACATTTTGGCCAAATAGCTCTTTGCTGTGGGCTGTCTTATGCACTGGAAGATGTTTGGCAGCACCCCTGGCCCCTACCCACTAGCAGCCAATAGCGGGAGACAGCCGACATACTCAAAATATATAGATCAGTAAAGTTATTGGTGAAAATGAAAAATGTTTTTTATTTTATGGAAAAAAACTAAACAGGCTTTTTGGCCAACACAGTATATATGTATCACCTCTTTTTTATCCAGTTATCTATTAATAGGAACTTAGGTTGCTTCCATATATTGGCTATTATAAGTAATGCTTCAGTGAACATAGGGATGCATATATCTTTTCAAATTTGTGTTTTGGATTTCTTAAGATAAATACCCAGAAGTGGAATTTCTGGTTCCTAAGGTAGTTCTATTTTTAATTTTTTGAGGAACTTCCATTATTGTTTTCCATAGTGGCTGCAGCAATTTGTAGTCCTATGAACAGCACACAAGTGTTCCCCTTTCTCCACATTTTCACCAACACTTGCTGTTTGTGGATTTATTGATAGCCATTCGGGCAGGTGTGAGGTGATAGCTCATTGTGGTTTTAATTTGCATTTCTCTGATGATTTGTGATTTTGAGCATCTGTTCATAGGTCTGTTGGCCATCTGTATGTCCTCTTTGGAGAAATGTCTGTTCAGGCCCTCTACCCATTTTTTTTTTTTAAAGATTTTTGTTTTTAAATGTATTTTAAGAGGGGAAGGGAGGGAGAAAGAGAGGGAGAGAAACAGCAATGTATGGTTGCCTCTCACATGGCCCTCACTGGGGACCTGGCCCACAACCCAGGCATGTGCCCTGACTGGGAATCAAACTGGCGACCCTTTGGTTCTTAGCCCGTGCTCAATCCACTGAGCTACGCCAGCCAGGGCCCTCTACCCATTTTTTAATTGGATTGTCTGTTTTGGGTTTATTTTTGTTTTTTGGGGGTTGTTAAGTTGTATGAATTCTTCATAAACTTTTAGATATTAACCTCTTACCGGGTTTATCATTGGTGAATATCTTCTCCCATTCAATAGATTGATTTTTGTTTTGTCTTTTTGTAATGGTTTCCATTACTGTGCAAAAACTTTCAGTTAGATGTAGTCCCATTTATTTATTTTTTTGCTTTCCCCCTCCCTTGCCCAAAGAGAGATATTAACAAAAATATTACTAAGAGCTATGTGAGAGAGTTTACTGCCTATGTTTTCTTCTAGGAGTTTTATGGTTTCAGGTCTAACATTTAAGTCTCTCATCCATCTTGAATTTGTTCTTGTATATGGTGTGGGAAGGTGGTCTGGTTTTGGTTTTTCACGCTTAACTGTCCAGGTTTCCTGACACCATTCATTGAATAGACTATCTTTATCTCATTGCATATTCTTGCCTCCTTTGTCATAGATTAACTGACCAAATAGGCATGAATTTATTTCGGAGCTCTCTGTTCTGTGCCATTAATCTGTGTGTCTGTTTTTATGCCAGTATTATGCCATTTGGATTATTATAGCCTCGTAGTGTAGTTTAATATCAGGTAGCGTGATACCGCCAGCTTCGTTTGTCTTTCTCAAGATTGCTTTGGCTATTTGGGGTCTCTTCTGCTTCTGTATACATTTTTGGATTATTTTAGTTCTGTGAAAAATGTCATTGGTATTTTGATAGGAATTGTATTTAATCTGTAGATTGTTTTGGGTAGTATGGACATTTTAATGATGTTAATTCTTCTTATCCATGAGTATGGTATATGCTTCTGTTTATTGGTATCTTTGATTTCTTTCGTCAACGTCTTGTAATTTTCTGAGTACAGGTCTTTTACCTCCTTGGTTAAATGTATTTCTAGGTATTTTACTTATTTTTTGATGCAGTTGTAAATGGGATTGTTTTCCTAATTTCTTTTTCTGATAGTTCATTATTTGGCGTATAAAAACGCAACCAATTTCCACGTACTAATTTTGTATCCTGCCACTTCACTAAATTCATTTATCAGTTTGAATAGTTTTTTGATGGAATCTTTAGGGTTCTCTCTATATAGTATCATGTCAACTCAAATAATGAGTTTTATTTTTCCTTAACAGTTTGGATGCCTTTTATTTCTTTTCCTCATCTGATGGTGTGGCTAGGCTTTCCTGTAAAAAATCAGAACAAAACACGTGGGGTCCCTGGACCTGAGTCGTGGCTGCCAGTGTTCCCGAGTCTGTTGCCAGGAGGGCCCCGGTGACACAGAATGAAATGTGGTTGTGCGCCCCCTGGAGACTGTTGTCAACCTTAAAAATTAAACAATAAAGATTATCAGCAGAGGAATTACAATTCAGGACAAGCAAACTATGGGGAACCGTAGGCAAGTCCGGAGAGCGAAGAGGAGGAACATACTTGTATGGGGGAAGGGGGGACATAGGGAGAGGCATTTTTGACAGAAGTTCCTTGGAGAAGATGGAGAGTTAAGGGTTGTGGTGGCTTCTAATTGGGTGAGTTGTTGCTGGGCAAGGAGAAAAATCTTCCTCCTTTCTGTGGGGGCTGCTTTGTGGTGGGGTATGGAGAAAAAGCTATGGCAAGTAGTGTGTGTTTGAGGGCCTTCCCTTCATGACGTCCCAACTCTGTTTGGAATGAGGAATCGGTCCTTTAGTCATTTTTACGTTGTCAGATTCCTTTTCAGCATCGATCAGTACAACCGTATGGGGTTTTTCTCCTTTAAGCTGCTGTTTTAACAATTATTTTTATTAGACATCGAATAGCTACAAAAGAATACTGCATTTGTTAAATATTTGTAAGGTAAAAAGAATATACAATGTACTGGTTTAAGAAAAAGCTACTATTTTATAAATCTTTGTCTTCTCCTCCTGGATCTGCTCTCCTTTTCTCCCTGTTTAATGAGTAATCGCCATTCTGAATTCTGTGTTCATCTTTTCTTTGCTCTTTTTTTAAAAGATTTTATTTATTTTTAGAGAGAGAGGAAGGGAAGGAGAAAGAGAGGGAAACATCAATGTGTGGTTGCCGCTCGCGGACCCCCACTGGGGACCCAGCTCACAACCCAGGCATGTGCCCTGACTGGGAATTGAACCAGCGACCCTTTGGCTTGCAGGCCCGCACTCAATCCACTGCGCCACACCAGCCAGGGCTCTTTGCTCTTTTTATACTTTGTATATACTTGGTTTGTATCCCTAAAATGTGTTATTTTGCCTGCTTTTAAACTTCTGGACATGACATTTTATTTACTATTCTGAAATTTGTGTTTTGTTTTCAATATATGTTCCATAAATTCATCCAAGTTGTTGGATGTAGCTGTAATATATTCATCTTCACTTTTGTGTCCTATTACTGCTGAATACTTCCTATATAGGAAAGAAAACAAGTGAATTACACCTGCAATGGAACATCCAAGCCTCTGACCGGCATTTGGGTGGTTTCTAGTTTTTTTGCTATCACAATACATCTGTCACAATATTCTTGTTTATGCCTCGGGTTGCGTGCCTGCAGCACTTTCTCTGTTGGCTATAATCCCTGGAGTAGAATCGTTGAGTTACAGGTCATGCCCATTTCAACTTTACTAGGTAATGCTAAGTTGTTTTCAGAAGCAGCTCATTAGCACTGAGGGCTTCATTTCTCTGCTTCCTTGTCCTGCATTTGATATTGGTAGACCTGAATGTTTTTGTCAGTCTGATGGGTGTGTAGTGATATTTCATCGTTGTTTAATTTGCATTTCCTTGATTTCTAATGTGGTTGAACACTTCTTCATGTGTATTGACCACTTAGATTTCTTCTTTGATAAAAGTGCTTGTTCAAGACTTTTGCCCATTTTTCCAATCTTTTGTATTTTTTGTATATTTTGGATACCAGATCTTTTTAAGTTATCTGTGTTGCAAATTCGGCATACTTTTTTTTTTTTTTACTCTTTTTAAAATCTCTTGATGAGTAGAAATTCTTAATACAGGCTAATTTAATCTTTTCTCTTTTATTGTTTGCATTTCTTGTAATGTTTAAGAAATGCTTCCCTGGAAGTGGGAAGCCCAACAGGCAGTCCCCACCAGGGAACGCCAAGAACCCGAGATCAAACTAAATGCCACCCAGCCACTGGATAAAAGCGATGCTAAGAACACGTCTTTCCCCCTTATATCTGTGTGGTAAGTAAGTGTGAACTTGGAGCCCTTTGTACAAGCATCAGTGCTGAGGAAGAACAGACCAAACTGGTCAGGGTTGGAGGGGGCAGCGGTCTCCGACCCTGCCTCCCAGCAGTGCTGAGAGCAAGGTGCTCCCAGACCTGTCCTTCCTGCTGCGGGGACTTGTGGTGACAGTCTTCTGTTGTTGGGCGCTTGGTTTGCTGTCTGTGTGATCAGTGGGCCAGTTATTGGAAGACAGGTGACCTCTTCGGACCCTTTTATGCCCAAGATTATGCAGCCACTTTCCCAAAGAACCCACCTCTTAAGAGGGCAGAGCAGAGTTAAGGCACGTCAATAAATCTCTTCCAGTGCCTCCAAGAGAGACACTGAGGAGCAGCAGCAGCAGGAGCAGAGGACCCTAGTTGCCCACCCCAGGTTTAAAGGGCGACAGCACTCAGAAGACTGTGGTGTCCTCTGAGGGACCAGGGGTCGGCGGCAGTGAAAAGCCCGTTTTGGACTCAGAGCCCTTTGTGCCCCCACTTCAGAAAGTGGTCCTGAGCTGGAGTTACAAATCCCGGAACTACCTCTTGACAGCAATGAATTTTGGGTTCATGAAGGTTGTATTCTCTGGGCGGATGGAACCTACCTGGTCTGTGGCAGGCTCTACGGCCTGTAGGAAGCGCTGGAAATAGCCAGAGAAGTGTTTCCACTGGCAGGAGGCAGGTGCCGCCTTGGGCTGCTGCACCAAAGCTGCGTGTTCTGCTACATTACCCGTGTGCCATCGACGCAGGCTGTGTGGTACGTGAGACCTTCTCGGCGAGGTGCCCCACGGCCAGAAGGTGGTGGGCGCGCGTGACGGAATGGAAAGGTGCGGCTCTGCAGCCACACCCGCCCCCTGTGCCTGCACCTCCTCCTGAATCCTCACACATCACTCTCAGACTGTGACACCACTGGAAAGAAAGACCCAAGACTCGGAATGGCTATTTCCATGGACATAATCTCCATAGCGACAGTGTCGGGGGCTGGGAGGGGAGGGGAGAGGGATGGGGTGATGGGAATGGGTGGGGAGAATTAAAAGAGAGGGATAAAAAAAGTATTTATATACAGGCGCTGGCCCGGTAGCTCTGCTGGTTAAAGCATAATTCCGATATGCCAAGGTGCAGGTTAGATCCCTGGTCAGGGCACATACAAGAAACAACCAGTTAATACATAAATACATGGAACAACAAATTGATATTTCGCTCTCCCTCTCTTTCTCCCCCTCCTCCCTTCCTCTCTAAAATCAATTAAACACACACACATACATAGCTAGTCTGGAAAGACTTTAAGTGAAACGTGTGCTGTCCCTTTTGACTATTTTAAAATTATCTAGTTAACTCCAAATTGATTCCAATAACAGTGAAATTTAAATGTGAAATTGAACTTAACAAACTCTCATCTCATAAAGGACAGGGGTGTGGCGTTGATGGGTAGCCTGTCTCACACCAACTGAGAGATCTGTGGACTCAGGATTGAGAGCAGATGAACCACACCCAAACCACCATTTGTCATTGCTTTGTCTCAAAGTGGGAAGGTATGAGGGGGAGGGAGAGGGGATGGTCCATGTTTTTAGTAGTGGGATAATGATGTTTAAACACAAAAATCAATTTTTTCAATTCCAGGAAAAAAAAAATGCTTCCTACCTGAGGCCGTGAAGATTCTTTTATATTCCTATTTTAACAGTTTTTCCTTTTAAATACCACTTGCATGTTGAATTTTATCTAAAGCAACTTTATCTTATCCATTCTCCTTTAATTTGTTAATGTGGTGCATTACGTCGCTTAGTTTTCCTTAGTGTGTTGCGTTTCTGATATTGCATTCTGGAGTAAGGATTATAATTTTTCTACATTGGTAGATCTGTTAAGATTTTGTTTTGAATTGTACCGTCATTTGAATGACACTAGTTTGTCATCTTCCTTCCTCATACTGTCCTTGCCAGGCTCTGGTGACCAGGTTGTATACTAGCCTCACGAAATTGAGTTAGAGGGATGCTCTTTTTCTTTGGCCTTGTGGTAGCTTCTGTAAGGTTGGTTAATCCTTGGTAATCAGTGTCTAGAATTTTGTGTGCATATGTATGAGGGAAGCTTTTTAACTGTTTTAAATTTTTTAAAAAATGGTTTTAATTCTATTTCGGTTTTTCTGGTTTTTGGAGCCAGTTTGAAGTTATATTTTTCTAGATTTTTATCTCAGTTTTCAAACAGATTGTCACAAAGTTGTTCATAATATCATTTTAAAATGTTTGTGGCATCTGTCTTTATTTCCTCTTTTCATTCCAAATACCGTTTTGGTTCATTCATTTCCTCCCTCCTACCTGCTCTTCCTCCCTTTTGTCTTGCCGATCAATACAGTTTCTCAGTTTTAGTTTTTATAAGAATCAACCTCAGCTTTCTTGATCCTCCCTATCATGTTTGTTTTATCTTTTATTAATTTCTGATCTTTTTTTCTTGTCCTTCGAGTTTATCCTGATGTTCATTTTCTTACTCAGATTAGATGTTTAGCTCATTATTTTTTAGCCTTTCTTTTACAACGTGGTCTTTTAATGCTATACATTTTCCTCTTAAGTACTCCTTTATTTATATCCTACAAGTTTTGCTGTGTAATACTTTAATTTTTAACTGTATTTGCTGATTTGTTATTTTCCCTTTTGATCCATGAGTTATTTAAAACTATTTCTTAATACTCAAAAACTGTTTTTTTCTAAATTATCTTTTTGTTGTTTTGAAATGTCTTCACTGTGGTCTGAGAATGTGGTCTGTATATCAGTACTTTGAAATTTGCTAAGGCTTTAAGACCAGCCCAAATGTGTGGTTAATATTCATAAATGTTCATGTGTTTCAAAAACATACATTCTGCTGTTATGTTTAATGTCCTCTTTCCATGGCAGGTTTGTTAATTGTGTTATTTGAAAACTAGCTGATATTTTTGTGTGTCTGAACTCTTATTACCGTGAACAATATGTTAAAATCTTCCATTAGATTTTGGATTTATCTGTTTTCTCCTTGTGACTGTCCATTTGACTTTATTTTGAGATGATATCGGGTGCCATAAGAGTTTTAAAACTTTATGATTTTACCTTTTATCATTATAAAGTGACACTTTTTCCTAGGAATCGGCATCTAGTAGTATTTTTTTGCCTTAAAGTTTTCTCTGTATACAGGCATACCTCATTTCATTACGCTTAGCTTTATTGCACTGAACACATACTGAATTTTCATCAACATCGAGGCAAAAAGATGAGGCAATATCCACCAGCAAAAAGTGTAACCATAGCTTTTATAGGCACCGAGAACCAAAAAATTCCTGCGAGTCACTTGGTTGTGGTATTTGCTTTATTGACGGGGTCTGGAACTGGACCTACAGTTCTAGTATGTTCGGGTGCCTGCAGTATCCGAGGTGCCTGTATTTCTGTTTTACGTGTCTTCTTGTTGATAGCCTGTAGTTGGATTATGTTTTTATTCCCGCTATTGTTTCTATTGGAAACATTAACTTAAATTCTGTGTGGTTATTGATGCATTGCTTATTGAGTTGTTTGTATACTCTTTGTAATTTTTATTCCACCTTATCTGCATTCCTTTCCTGTCTTCTTGTAGATACAGATTTTCTCCTCCAAATAAATGTTTTTCCTCTGTTTTGGAAATTTAGTATTCCTGTTCCTATAGTAATTACTCTAAGATGTTTTACATAATGTTTAACGCATCAAAGTCTAACTGCACAAGACACTATTAATGTTGTTTTACTAAGTTTTTGTTAATGTCTTTATTTTTCTTTGGTTCCTGAAAGATATTTTCACTGGGAATGCTAGTATTTTTTTCCTCTACTTTGGAGATAACACTTCATCATCTTCCTTCTTTGGAGGTCAACTCTCAGTCTGATGCTTTTTGCAGGTAATTTTGGAATTTTGGATTTTTTTTTCCATCCCTAATCTGGCTTCTTTTAAGGTTTTGGCATTTTGGCATTTTAAAGGCCTTGCAATTTCACTGCATTGTATTTAGCTGTGGATGTCTTTTTATCTACGCTGATTAGGGTTCACTCTGTGCATTGGTGTTTCTCACGAGCTCTCAGAAATCTTTGAGCCATTAACTTGTCCAAGATTGTTCCTGCTTCTTGACAACGACTGATCAGATGCGTGTAGGAAGTTCCCACTCTACCCTCTGTGTCTCTGACGTCTCTTTTCTGTTTGTTCGCCTGTGTGTTGGCGTTACATTCTGGGTACTTTCTCCAGATCTCACTTCCATGTCACTTTCTTTATTGTGTAATCTGTTACAAAACTTATTTTTAGTGATTTTTCTCAATTTCTGGAACTTTAGTATTTTTTTGAATACTCATTTTTTTCTATAACTTCTTTTATTTTTATTTTTAAATTTTTTATTTTTTAATTGTTCAAGTACAGTTTATGAATACTCATTTTTAAGCCACCCTTCTGTTTCTAGTTTTACATTAAGCATGCTTATTTTATATTCCGATAATTTCATTATATGGAGGAGTTTTTTGTCTTACCCTGCTGTTAGTTCAGCTAGCCCGTCTATCCCTGGGCCAGCTCGTGCGTTGAGTCTGTGTGTTTAGAGATAGTATACTGTGAATTGCTCATTTTTCTTGCCACTTCACATCTGGGGTTCCATAAGGCCTGGCATGATGGGAAGATCCTCCACAGGACTTTTTTGCTTCTCTCACGTGACTGGTGACATTGCATTTGGGAGCATGCTGCATTCTCTGCTAAAAAGTTTATTGGGTCATCCAGGTAGTATGTAATTAGAGTACAAAACCAAGTGAGGGCCCACTCCCGATTACAAATTCTTAGGGGATTTTTTTTTCCTGCTCTGTTTAGGGCTAACATTTATTAAATCAAGCAATTTCTCCTGTATTTTATTTTTGATTCACCATTATATTGAAGGTTTAGCTTTCTGGAGGTCCAGCTTTCTAGGACATCTCCTTTCGGATGCCCTACTTTGGGATGGTCATTTGAGGCAATGAAACCTACCTGTAGGCTCACCAGGCTCCGTGAGTGGCTGTGGGAGAGAAGCAGGCTTCAGAACGCTTTCTCTCTCCAGGTTTCTGCACCCATGTGACTTCCGGCCTGAGTATTCATGACATTCTTTCTAGCTCATGGGGGCATTTAAGGTGTTTTAAAATTTTACCCAGCATGTCTGATTTTCCACTATCCAGGCACCTAGGCTACCATATTGCCAGAAAGAGAAGTCTTCCTTGAACTACTGGTTGATATGATGATGTTCAGTGAAAAGCATCCTGGCATTTCTGGGGTAAACCCAACTTGGGCACTTGGGCACAGGTTTACCCATTTGGGGTATCTGTCTTTTGATTGTGGCTAGGTTCTGTTTGTTATTGTCATATTTGGATATATGAAAATTCTGTTCTTGACATTGAACTATATACTTTGTGCATTCTTTATCAGGTGTTTGTCGTTCAAGTTACGCTGGCTGGCTTCATAAAATGAAAACACACTGTCTCTGGTTCTGTTCTCTGTAGTGCTTTGACAAGTTTCTCTTCGGTGTCCTCTCCTTTCCATCCCTCTCATGCTGAGCCCCATCCAGCCCTGGAGAGGAGGGAGCCGTAGGCCTCCTCCCCGACAGTCTGGCAGCGGCAGTGATTTGGACTCTCGAGTTTGGGGGAAGTAGGAGTTTCCTGGGTCCCTAGGTTCAGTTCTTCCCAGTTCTGTCTCCAAGGCCCACTCACAATTGGAGGCCACAGCCACACTCCCCAGCTGCCCCAGGGGTATCCACCTGAACTTTTTCTCTAGCTGGGTTTCCTGGCCTGAAATTAATTCACGCAATACCTATTTAAGGAGCACCTACTAAATGCCAGGCACTGGGGGTGCTACAGTGTACAAACTAGTCAAGATTCCTACTCCTATGAAGCTCACAGTCCGCTGGGGGTTCAGGACAGACAGCCGACAAATAAAATACATGGTGTGCCAGATGGTGCCAGAGTGCAGTGGAGGAAAGGAAGCTGTCTGCTGGTGATCTTCTAGTATGTTCGGGTGCCTGCAGGACGATTCCACTTTGTCCACCCTGCCCCGCCCGGTCTTGTTCTTTTTAAGAATCGCCTTAGCTACTTCTTGTGCAGTTACTCTCCCATATAAACTTCACAATCAGCTTGTCAAGTTTTTGGGAAATATTGGTGGAATTTTGACTTGGACCATGTTGAATTTATAGGTTTGGGAAGAACCAATATAATTGAGTTTGCCCCTCCATGAAAATGGCATTTTTCCTGTGAACTCAAGTCTTCTCTGTCATTCAGGAAAGCCTTAAAGTTTATCTGTAGAAGCCCTTTTGCATCTTTTTGTTGGATGTATTCTGAGGCTTCTTATGTTTCATGTTGTGGAGTCTTTAGATTTTCCATTCAGTGACGGCTGGTGGACAGGCCCCTGAGTGCAGGTGGATCTTGTGTCATGCTGGTCAGAGGTTTCTAGAGTGTAAACTTGGTGTTACTCCCTGTTCGGAGTTCTGTCTGGCTCCCCTCCAGGATCTTTGATTCCTCAGTTTGTCTCAAGGGACTGGCCTTCGTCACCTCTGGGCTTTGCCCACGCAGCCCATCCCCTGCCCTGGCAGACCCCCACCACTGCCCCCAGGTCAGGTCCATCTGGGGGTTGCCTCACCGTCCCCATCTCCACCCTTCCATGCAGTGAGAGCTGCCCTGCCAGTCCCTCTGCTGGGACTCACCAGTGCCTGCCTCCACTCACATGGGCAAGCAAGGCCCTGGGAAGGAAGCAGTGCAGCCTTGGATCCCACAGCGCCCAGGCATCAGGACAGATGGTTAGAGGTTGGCTCTGATGTCCCTGTGGTGCCCTTGTCCCACTCCATCCCCTCACCTGGAAGCAGCAGTAGTGGGAAGAGGACCCACTAGGCCAGATCAGCTGCCCAGTCCTGGTAACTAGTGATCCTGGTTGCTTGGCAACCTAGGCAACGGAAGCTGCGAGGTCACCATTGTCAAGCAACTATGTCATTCACCAGGGCGGGCCTTCCCTTGCAGAGGGTGGTGGGACCTTAGCTTGGCTCCAGACAGAGCCGGGTAAAGCCATGACGCCATCCCTAGATGCTGACTCAACCCTTACATGTTTTTCTGAAAAAGCCCTTTCTGGCCCAGACCCCATCCCACTAGGTCTTCCACCCCACCCATCTAGACCGACATCCTGCTGCCTGCTCAGAACGGCAGAATAAAGCCCCATGTTCTTCCCCTGCGCCACCTAGTGGGCTGTCACTTGTGCTCGTGTATCAGCCCTGCTCCACCAGTCACAGATTCAGGGCCAGGGCCACGGAAAACGCCAAATCCAAGGTTTTTATTACCAGTCAGAAGTGCTCACCACAAACAGTGTTGAGAAGAGGTACAGTGCACAGCTCTGCTGCAGGCCTGGTGGGCTGCCTGCCGCCCTGACTCTCTGGAGTGGGCACCCTAAGGCATTTCACAAGGTGGTGTTTTCACGTTTTTTCCTTATAAAAACAAAACCTGTCCTGGAGTAGAAAGAAAAACCCTGTGATGGATTTTCAGGACAAAACTGAAGTGGGAAGGGTTGGAGTGGGGGATACTAAGGGTTGGGACAGTGGCCACAGCAGCCCAGTCCCCCCACTGTTGGCAGAAGCCGCCGGAAGGGGATCCAAGGAGAGGGCAGGGCACAGCTGACAGGAGGGCCAAACTCAGACAGGAGAGCCCTGTCTTCATCATTTTTTTGTTTCCATGTACCATAGAAATTTAAGCAAAATAGCTATTTTATATATATTTATATATTATATATAGAAATCAGGCAAATCAAGGGTTTGGAGTGCTGAGATGGGGCTCCCCAGAGGTGCCTGAAGCCAAGGCCAGATGCTAGGTCTCTGGTGCCCAGGGCGACACCCAGGCTGAGCTGAGGGTTTGTTCTTATTGCTGATTTGGGGGGCCTGGTTCTGGGGTGAGGAGCACCTGTAGGCCCTGCCCCCAGCCTTTCCTGGCCTCCTTGGTGCTGGGGAGCAGCCCCTGGATGGCCAAGGCTAGGCTGCCCTCAAATCATGGGGGCCCCTCAGTGTCCTACTCCTCAATGGTGGCTGTAGCTCCAGAGACAACCTGTGCTCTCCTGGGCCTGGCGGCCCCTCCCTGTCCCTTCTCTCTGGGGTCCTGGGCTCCTGGGGGGCAGTCTGGCTATGTTGAGCTACAAAATACTCTGGACTCGAAGGGTCTTTCTGGCTTCCTGATGTCTTAAAAAGAAGGGGCTCCTGCCAGGACACTTTTGTGGCAAGAAAGCACACTTAGAAAGTTGTCTACTAAGTGCTGTACTAAAAATATTTACTAAACATCTTGGCTGGAAAGAAGTGGAGATCGTTTTTCTAAAAAAGTTGAAAGCGGCTCCCTGGGGGGGCGGTCAGCTCCTCCCTGGGTGGGGCTGGTGACGGGGCAGTCCAGAGCCCGGACCAGCTGCCTGAGTCGTGGTAACTGGGAGCTGGGGCCCACGGGCCCCAAGCCCATAAAGGGGCACAGGTGACCAGGGGCACTCAGGGGCTGGAGCGAACCGGGCCAGCACGTCCTCCTTCCAAGGTGGGTGCCCCCAAAAAATGTTAAAAAAAAAAAAAAAGGAAAGGAGAAAGGTGGGGTGGGAGGGCCGTTAAGTACTAACTTGAGTGCATTCAGTCAAGGGGGGGCCAGGCTGTGCAGGGCCTGTGTTTGCAGGAGGGGTGGCGCTCAGAAGATGTTGGGGCACATGTGCCAGTCCTGCTTCTCCTTGGCCTCCCAGTAGCCGCCCTTGTACACGCAGGCCGTCTCCCCGGTCAGCGGGTCCAGCCTCTTCTCGAACCACAACGGCGTGTACACGTCGGCCTCCTTCTCTGTTGGGCGGGCACAGCGGGCGGTGGGCAGGCGGCCCCTCCCTCGCCCACAGGGAACCCCCTCCCGGGCCCCCAGGCCCCCCTTCCCGCTCCCTGGGACTCCCGCTCCCTGGGACTCCCGCTCCATCCGCTGGCCTCACCATCCTCCGCGCCGCATCCCCGCGAGCAGGACTCCAGCCGCCGGCGCCGCGACTGGCGCTGCTTCTCTTCCAGCCGCTGCTTCTCCGTGTTGGCCTCGTCCCATTGCCCCTTCTCCATCAGCCGCTGGTCCGGCCGCAGGCGGCTGTCCGTGGGCGCCACGCCCTCCTCGTGCTCGTTGAGGGTCAGGGCCAGCTCAGAGAAGTAGTACATGTTCTCCGCGTTCTCCCTGCGTGGCGCACAGCATGAGCGGACGGCCCCCCGGCGCCCAGGACCCCCGCCCCGCTGCGCCTTCCCTCCTGCGCAGGCGAGGTGCCCGCAAAGCCCGTCCGCCCCTTCTGCTACTCTCTCCTCCCGGCGCCACCATCTGTGTCTGTTTTGCTACATTATACTTCTCTGGGAATTCTCCCATTTTGTTCACTTTTTCAGATTTACTAGTGTAAAGTTCATATTCTCATTATTGCTGTGAGGTCTGTGATGTTGGTTATGTGTGCCTTCTCAACGCAGGTCAGTGTTTTGTCCATTTTCTTCACTGGTGGAAGATGAAATTTTGTTGGCCCCGTTTTAGGTTTTTTTCCTGCTTATTGATTTTGCTTTTATAGTCTTCCTTCTGGTTTGTTAAAGTTTATTTTGCTGTTCTTTTTCTAACCTCTTTAGATGGCTGCTTAGCTCATCTCAGCTTTCTTTCTTTTCTAATATGTGCACTTTTAAGTCTGTATTTCACACCATTTTTGGTATGTATACTTTCAATAGTATACAGTTGTAAATCTTTTCTTACTTCCTTCTTTGACCTATGGAATGGTTTGGAAGTATACTTCTTAGACATAAGAGGATTTTTCTAGTCATTTTCATTCTAGCACAATTGCCTTGGAGTCAATAGTATACTTGGTGTAATTTCAGTTCTTTGAAATTTCCTTTATGGTGCAGGGGTTGGTCGATTTTTGCAAATGTTCCATGTGTAATGGAAGAGATTGTATTTTATAGAGTTGTTCGGTGCAGCAGTATACAAATGTCCAGTGGGTTCTGTGGTTCACACTTACTCTCTTGACTTTTTTTTTTTAGCAATTTGCATATGTTTATTTAATCCCCCCAAAGTCCTACTGTGTTTATTACTATTATTTTATAATTTTTTTGTTATTCTATTACAGTTGTTTAAAATTTTACCCCTTTGTCCTCCTCTGCCCAACCCACCTCCCCACCACCCCAGTCAATCCCCTCACCAAAGTCCATGTCCGTGGGTCATTCATACATGTTCTCTGACTAGTCCCTTCCCCTTCTTTCTACCATTACCGCCCCCTCCCTCTGGTGCCTGTCAGTCTGCTCCTTGTTTCCATCCTCCTGACTTCTTAAAATTTTGCTTCTTCCATTTGTAAGAGCGGTTGTGTTAAAATTGCCTACTTAGATTGCAAATTAGTCCATTTCTCCTTACATTTCTACTGGCTTTTGCTGTATATTATTTTGAGGCTGTGTTATTAGGCACAGGGTACATTAAAGTTTAAAACTCACCTTCATGGTGAATTGAACCTTTATCATTATGTCCGCCTTATCTCAAGTCTTTTTGTTTTAAAGCCTATTTTTCAATATTAATATAGCCACAGTAGGTTTTTTGGTATTTCTATGGATGTACCTTTTTCCATCTTTTTATTCCAATCTTTATTTTTTAAGACATATCTCTTGTAAACCACATATAGTTGGATTTTAAAAACTTATCTGAAGTCTAACACCTCTAATGGATTTAAATCTATTTTTTTCTTCTTTTTTTTTTGACCTCTGATGCACAGCTATGGATAGTCCTTGGTGCGTGACACCCTCTATCTGTCCTGGCATGGCCTACTCATATTAACACAGACTCACCACCCTAAACAGAAGGGATAATCCTGCAAAACGTGCATCATGACTGTGGAAAATGTGCCAGCCCATCCCCCCATCGGGCAGCCCTCAGCAAGTCTCCTGGGCTCATCAGTCCCTTGCTTTTAGTAAAATTTTACTGCATCTTTAAATAGTCTTAAGTGTATGTGTGTATTCATATATATATTTTTACATACTTTTTTTAGTTGTATAAAAATATCATGTATTTAACTTTCTAGGACTTATTTTTAAATTTTTATCGATATATTGCTTAGATTTATATTGTTGCCAACGTGCTATGGTTCATTTTTTCAACTACTATATATAATATTCTCTTCCTGTGAATTCATCACAGTTGTTCATTGATAAATGTAGTTGTTTCCAGGTGTTTGCTGTGGAGCTGTCTTACACATGTTTCCTGTTGCGCGTTTGCAGGAATTTCTCTGCAGTGCATACCTCGAAGTGGAATTGTGGCGCTGTGGAGTCTGATGTTCTTCTTTAAGAGGTCAGGCTGACCTGCTTTCCCGCGTGATTGTACCAAGCACATTCCCACCAGTGATGGGTAAGAGATACTGTGGACCCACTTCGTCATCAGTGCTCAGTTCTGTCAGACTTTGTCAGTGTTTTGAATTAAATGAAGGTAAAACGGTATCTCATTGTGGCTTTGATTTGCATTTCCCCAATTATCAATGATATTGATCATTGTCATGAGACGACTGGCCACATATGCTTTTCTTGTTTATGACTTTGTTCATGATTTGTTCTTGTGCTTTTCCCCATGTCATTTTTATTTATTAAAAGTTCTTTATATATTTTAATTGTGGAAAAACACTTTTTATGTATTTTGATACTAATCCTTTGTCAGGCATTGTGATTATCCGAGTTTATATATTTTCACTTTTAAAAATTGTCTTTTTTTTTTTAAGATTTTATTTACTTTTAGAGAGAGGAGAAAGGAGGGAGAGAGAGGGAGAGAAACATTGAAGTGAATATATTATACCTTTTATTAAATTTTAGTGAATATATTATACCTTTTAGTAAATTTGTTGAAGCTTTCTTAGGGTTTAGCACACGATTCATTTTTACATACATTTCATGTATACTTGAGTAGGAAGTATGTTCTCTGTTGCAAATGTAAGTTTGTGTGTATATATCCTCCTGTGTGGTTTTGATCTCCATCATTTTTGCTGGCTGGTTTCCCCCCATTGACCTGTCAGCATGTGAGAGGGGTGTATTGAAATCTCTTAATCTGCCCTGGCTGGTGTGGCTCAGTGGATTGAGCGCGGGCTGGGAACCAGGCGGTCCCGGTTTGATTCCCAGTCAGGGCGCATGCCTGGGTTGCGGGCCGGGTCCCCGGTGAGGGCCATGTGGGAGGCAACCATACATTGCTGTTTCTCCCTTGCTTTCTCCCTCCCTTCTCCTCTCTCTAAAAAATAAATAAAATCTAAAAAAAAAAAAAAAAAGAAATCTCTTAATCTTCCTCTGTGGTGGTGGATTTATCAATTTCTCCCTTTATTACCAATATGTGCTTTACCTCCCTGGCTGGCGTGGCTCAGTGGATCCAGTGCTGGCCTGCAAACCAAAGGGTCGCTGGTTCGATTCCCACTTAGGGCACATGCCTGGGCTGTGGGCCAGGTCCCCAGTAGGGGGCATCTGAGAGGCAACCACACATTGATGTTTCCCCCTCTTTCTCCTTCCCTTCCCCTCTCTCTAAAAATAAATAAAATCTTTAAAAAATAAATAAACAGAATCTTTAAAACAATCTATTTTACCTGATAATACAGTTGTTATATAGCTCTTTGGTATGTATTCTCATGATATACTTATCTTTTACTTTCAACCTTTACACACCTTTGTATTTTGGATATCTCTTAGAAGGTGCCTATATCTGTACTTCAATAAAATCCTATCAGTCAGTTTTTGCTTTTTAACTGGTGAGTTTCATCTATTTATTATTCTTGGATCTGTTTCTGCCATGTTAATTTACAGTTTTTGTTATATTTTTTTAAATTTTGAGAGTGTGTTTATTAAAGTTGGGGAAAGGGAATCAAAGGGCCTAGGAAAGAAGAAGAAACAGGAGTGAGCCGAGGCGGGGCTGCTGTCAGCCCCTGGGGAGGCAGAGAAAAGAGGCCTTGGAGGCTGGTCAGGGGGTCAGCCTGGCATGAGCCTGCCGCCGCCTGTGGCTCCCCTGGTTGCAAGGGACCTTCTCTCTCCCTTCTAATAAAAACAGCATTCCTTCACATCCCTTGGCGTCCTTCTCTGCCTCTCCAAACCCATCATGGCACCTGTGCTTGCAGTTCTGGATGACTACTGGAATATTTCCTCTTTCTCCTTTGTACATTGCAGCGCCTGCTGGTGTTTTCTCCCCCTTTTAAAGTACCGTGTTGGCAAAAGCTCTTATCTTGAAAAGTGAATATGCACGACTAAAGAAGGAAATTTCTAAGTTGAAGCAGCAAAATGAACAGCTAATAAAGCAAAAGACTGAACTGTCAAGTTTAAGCAGTAATCATCTTTCCAATGAGGTTCTCAGAGAAGTAGCCTGTGAGAATTCTCCAAAGTCTCCGGAAGTGACTGGAACAGCTTCTGAAAAGAGACAGTGCACACCCTCTCAGTGCAGGGAACGGAACGTACACGATCCCGTGCCAAAGGAATCACCCAAATCTTGGTTTTTGACAGCCGATCGAAGTCTTTCCCATCCCCGCATCCAGTTCGCTCTTTTGATAACTCGGGTTTAGGCCTTTGTCCAGAAGAGCCGCCTGCTGGAGCAGGGAATGTGGGCCCTCGGTCAGGTTCTGGTCAGACCTTTTCTGAAAAAGACCTGCCCGAGTGCAAGATTCAGTAGGATCCTGCTCTGTCACTTTCCTGAGGCCCAGCATTCCTTGGTTGTTACTTAACGTGTCTAACCCTGGCAGTTATGTCACAGTTCAACTGAATTTCAATTCCGTTCTAATTTCGCCACTAGAATTGGAAGGTGAAAGGACAGATTAATGCAGTCTCGTCAATTAGAATGATGATAGCAATGTCATCCTCTTGAATGTGGTAATACTTCAGAAGTTGAACCGTCATATTTATTTATATATTTTTTAAAGAATAAAGTTACTGAAGGACATTTCTAATCTAAATTGTATCCATTTTTATTACTGTAAAGTTATCAACATGTAACTTAAGAGAATTATAACTCCTTGTTTAGCACCTCAGATGTTCAATAAACATTTCATTAGTACTGAACCACAAAAAAATAAAAAAATAAAGTACCGTGTTGGACACCTTTTCCATTGTGGGTCCTCGGGTATCAAACCTGCGGAGGCTGTTCCCTGAGGACATCGTTTTATCCTGCCCTCGTATTTCAGTGATAGCTTAGCTGGATAGAAAATTTTACCTTCTAATTTCTTTTCTTCATTACTTTGAAAATATTACTCCAACTCTGGCTGTTGAAAAATCCGATGTTAATCTGATTCTTCATCCTTGAAATCTTTCACTTCACTCAGGAAGCTTATCAGAACTTTCTCCTTGGTATTCTTAATTTCACTCTAGCGTGGTCTAGGCAAGAGTCGTCTTTCTCTCTTGTCCCGGGAACTCTACAGGCCCTTTCAACCTGGGGGCTTTCATTTCATTTTGGAAAATTCATCTCCATTATTTAACTATTTCTCCTTCATTTTGATTCATTTCCTTATCTGAGATTCCAGTTAAACATATTCCTTTGGTGAGGACTCTAGGAATCACAGTATGCAAACCTCATACAGTCAAAAGTTAATGCGTGTCTCGACCCTCCTCTTGGGTAGCATGAGGGTCTTTGAGAAGTTTTCTTCTGTTTATCCCTCTTGACTTAGGTGATTGCAGTTATAGTTTACATTTAGGTTTTAAACCCCACATTATTATTTGGGTTTATTCAGTGTTCACTTAGGTTCACATACGTTTCTGTTCTTCATTCATTCATACATCTTAGATTTTCAGTCATCTGGTCTCAGTTTCCTTCTGCTGGAGGCCTATCCTTCAGTGCAGGTCTGCTGGTGGCAGTTTTTATTAACTGTTGGAAAATGCCTATTTCAGCTTCTAGCAGGGAGTCTGCGCACATGGAAGATCTCGTGTGACTGTCCTCAAGCTCCCATTGTTGCCACTGAGGTGACAGCTGTCAGTCTGCTGTTCCTCGGGTAATGTCTTTTCAAAATCTGGCTGCTTAGTATTTTCTTTTTTAAGCCATATCAACAGTTCCACTGTATATAAATTCACGTGTGGAAAATTCTCTGCTGTTTTCCCTTCAGATAATGGTCTTTTCCCTTCCAGGCCAGATCCTGCTGTCAAACTGGACATCCGCAGGGACACCCCAGGGATCCAGTGGAGGCTGTGCACTGTCACAGGCTCCAGGGCTGCCGATGACGCTGCCTCAGGGACTCGCTCTGGGTCACCAGGTGGTAAGCCTTCTCACTCCAGCGTCTTCTCTTTTCCAGGTTGTGTCTCCTGGTTTTGATGATTTCTTCTGAGCTATGTTCAGTTGATGGAGCCCATTAAACTTTCCTGTGGAGTTCTCAGTTTCAGTTACTTTTCTTTTGTAGAACTTCTGCTTCGCTATCTTTAGAGTCTATCATGGCACTTTTTATAGTTTCTGTTTCTTGGTTTTCATTCCTTGGACTGTGGGGACTCCGTCCCATGAACTGTTTGCAGCCTCTGCATAGGACTTGCTACCATCGGGCGATGTTACAGATCAGCCGTTGGGTGTCTGGCTCCCGGGCTGGGATGTCAGCCACACAGCACTGCTCTCCCCACACGTGGACAGAACCCTTCTGACCCCTAGGCCGCTTGCCTCCTGCCTGGCCAGGCAGGGTCCCCTGCCGGCCCACTGCCCGCCTCCCTGCCCCTCACCCAGCCCCACCGCCCTCAGAGGGCCCTCGCAGCCCCACTCACGGCAGCGGGTACTTCTTCCACAGCAGCTTGGCCGGCAGTGTCTGGTACACCGTCTTCTGCTTCCCGTCCAAGCTGGGGCTGCTGGGGCCGCTCTGCACGATCTTGGCGCACTCCATCTGTTCATCCCACGAGCCTGACAGCACGTACTGGGCCTTTCCCTGGCTGTCGCTTACCACGCCTGTCACCTGTGGACATTGGCAGGACGAGCATAGGTGCGGGCCTGTTCTGGGCCAGCCCCCAAGGCTCCGAGAGGTGGCCTTGCTCACCTTCCGGGCCACGTCTTTAGAGAAGTAGCTATAGGGTAGGAACTTCAGCTGGCACCGGTCCATGGTCTTATGGTTCACAATCTCAATGTCCCCTGTCTGGTGAGGGAGGGTAGTTAGTGGTCAGTGGCCTGTGACTGGGCCACACCCCGCCCCCGCTCCAGGGCACCCTGTGACCTGGTCAATCCAGAGCTTGCCCACAATGATGTTGTGCACAGTCGAGGTGCTTTTCCTCCACACGTAGTGATTCCCACTGGCCTGGAATTCTAAGTGGATGGCACCTGGAGGTGAGATGCAGGGTCAGATGTTGGGGCCCGTGGTGCTAGGCCGCAGCCAGCCTGCTCACCCACAGTCCCAGGGTCCCGAAAACTGGAAGCAGTGTTCATGCAGACTGGGGAAGGGGGCACAGGCCAGGGAGGCACCCAGGAAGCCTGGGGGGACGGCAGCAGGGAAACTGATGTCGCCCCTGGAGGCCCCAAACTGGCTTCTGGTTTGGCAAAACCCTCCCCCTTGTCCAGAAAGGCTCTCTGCCCTGGGAGAGAACAGGGCCCAGCTCACCCAGCGGCATGATGGAGAGGTATTTTCCCCGGAACTTGCTGGAGATGGTGATCTCCTGCCAGAGGCTCCAGCCGTTCTTGGAGAACACGTAGTGTGCGGCTGACGGAGGGTGATGGCTCACCTGAGACCAGACCCACAGGGTGTGAGTGTCTGCTGGACACGGCCCAGGCCTGCCCCTCTGGGGACCACAGACCCCTGGAAGGCCCCCAGGAACGACAGTGCTCCGAGGGGAGAAGCAAGGGCATGGCAGCGGGTGCAGCCTGGGTGGCTGTCCTGCACGTGCTGTGGTCGTGAGACTTGGGCCGTGAAGTGGGGGTGATGACAGAGCCTTTGCCTCCAGGATGTCATGTCACCTGTGACAGGCTGTGCTGAGGGCTGGTAAAGTGAAGGTGCTCCTCTCTACTGAGGGACCTGTGCCCGCTGCCCAGCTGACCGCCCCACCCCCACCGAGGGGCACATCACAGTGCGGTGACACTGAAGAGGCCATTTTAACTGAGGGGCAGAGTTGGGCCCTGCCTCCTGACCAGCCTGGCCCGAGGGTGGGTGTCCAGGTGGGTGACCTGCTCCAGGTCTGGCTGGTGGTGCCATGAGTTCTGCCCGCTCACACCAGGGCCCCCGGCATCTCTACCCCTTCCTCTCACAGCACTGGGCACCACTGATTGCTATCTCCTTGCCAGGACGCCCCCTCAGCCCTCCCTGTCTGTCCTTCCTCATTTCTGTGTGGCTCCTTTGGTCACAGGGTCCTAGGGCGCAGCCTCTCCCCTGGCCCCTGTTCTCCAGGGCACCTCATTCCCACCCCACGGCATCAGTCGGGCCCTGCCACAGCCTCACCCAGCACTGAGCCGCGCCCTGCAATTGCCCACGGACACCTCCACTCCGACGGCGCTCAGACCGCCCGGGGCTCCTGATGCCTCGCCTGCACCTCTCATCTCTGTAAGGGGCGCTGCCACTTCCTTCCTACATCTCGGAAGCACAGGCCAAACCTGTCACCCACTCCTGTGTGCTGGGCGACTGTCCCTGAGCCTGCTTGTTGCCTATGGCCCAGGGCCCCCCACGCCTGCTGCCAGACTCAGGGATGTGACCCCAGGGGCTGGCGCTGGGGCTCCCTGTCATCAGCCCCGTCTCAGACAGGTAGTCTGGTCTTTCCAGCAGCTTACCTGATACGGTTTGGAGTCAGCCCTGCCCTCCTTCTCATGCACCTGATTCATCCTAAGCAAATCCTAGCTGTTCTTTCTTCAAAACTGCGTCCAGAATCCACCCCTTCCCTACCCGTGTCCCCAGGCCACACTGGATGGTGCAAAGTCTCCCTGCTCCACTCTTATGCTTTGTGCTCTCCTCTCACCACGGCAGCGGGGGGGGGGGGGCATAAAACAAGTCAGGATGTCATGCCTCCTCCAGCAGCCAGTCTCCTGGCTGCCTGCCCATTTTCCTCTCTGCCACCCCTCACTCTGTGTCAGAAGAACCCATTCCATGACCAGCCCCTTGCAGAAATAGCCCAAACCATCCGACATACATAGCGCCTGTCCCCACCCCCAGCTCCTGTCCCACGAGAACAGTCACGTCCCAGCTGGCTGCACCCTCAATGCCTGAGCAGCCCTTGGCATAGCATGAGCGCTTGATAGACTCTGTTGAACAAAGTAATGCATTCATTCACTAGTTCAGGCCAAGAACCTGGGGTTGTCCTTGCCACCTCCCCCTGGCTCCCCCTTTCTGTCCACATCCAGAGCATCAGCAGATCCCTAGGCTCCCCTTACAGACGTGCCTGGGCTCCGCCCTCCCTGTGGTGTGGTCCCACCACCACAGCCCCTCCTACAGGTCCACACAGCAGCAGCGCCTGCCTTTTCGGCCCATCGCCAGACCGTGAACCACCCACTTTCCGAGCTCAAGCCCGGGGCCCAGAGCCGTGCCCGGCACACAGGAGATACTTGGCGGCGGCCCGACCTGGAAGCTCCATCCCGGGTGCCTTCCTGCACACCTGTCTGGGTCCTCAGCACCCACAGCATTGTCCCTGTTCACACAAGGACGCCACAGGTCAGTTTGAGAAGCCACTGCTGAGGCTCCCAGCTTGTGGGCCCGGTTTTGGCCCTGTCGCATGGGGAGGCTGTCTCTGCCGGGAAGGCATGGAGAGGGGAGGCGAGCTGACCCCAGGCCCCAGGGCAGGACCCCTGCACTCCAGACCACTACTGTCATGGACCAGGACCCCCCAGGTGCAGGCTCTTCCCTGCCAGCTCAGTGGCAAACCCATGCTCCAACCCAGTCGGACTCCCCAGCAGTGCCCTGCAAATGTCCCCTGACCAGTGCTCCTCAGTCCCCGGCCAAGAGAGGAGCCCTCCCCATACCCCGCACACTGTCCTCACCAAGCTCTCCTCCCACGGTGGCCCTCACCTTGTCCAGCAGGCCTGCTGGGACAGTGTGTCCCTGGGCCTGGGCCCGCCTGTGCTGCCAGAGGCCCAGCTGTCTGACTGGATGGACTTCAGCTTGATGGCCCCTTGGGCATGGGCACGCCAGGGTCAGGGGTTACGTCCTGCTGGTCTCATTCTGTCCCCCAGGCAGTCTGGCTGGAGTGGGAGCAGCCTCACCTGCTCGCAGAGGGAGCGCAGGCCCATGTCATCGAGGCGGTCCAGCTCGAAGGTCTCCCCCAGCATGGGGTTGAAAGGCTTGGCGATGCGGTGCACGGTGGTGGAGTAGGAGGACACGGAGAAGGCCGCCACCAGGCACATCTGCTCCACAGAGCTGGTGCAGTGCACGGCCTTGTCCAGCAGGTGGTGGTACTCCAGGTCCTCCGTCAGCCGCTGGAGCATGGACAGGGGCTCGTTGAAATTGACCTACGGGTCGGAGCGTGACAGGCAGGAGGGGGTCAGGCCGGGGCGTCTGGGTGAGACAGCTGCTCCCAGGTCAGACCTGGGGTTAGCACAGCACCCTTGCCTTTCTCCGACGTTCAGGGACATTGCTGCTCAGATGACACCTGCAGGGAGGTTTCTCTGACAACCCCACCTGTACGCTTCCCCAGGCCCCCCTGCCTGTTTCCCCCACAGCCCTCACCGCTTCCCGGCCTGCTGTGCCTTGCACACTTGCATGACGTTTGCTGTCAGTCTCCCATCCTACGACATAAACACCAGGAAGGCCAGGGCTTCTGACCTGTCCTGACAGGAACCAGCGAATGAGTGAATAACGGACAAAGTGGGCCTTTCTCATATTCCGAGCTATTATGCAAGTTTTCTATTCAGAGCTCCTGGGGAGTGGCCCCCATCTCAGCCTCAGTAGGGCAGAGTCACCTGTCCCCTGTGGTGCTGGCCTGTGACCCTGGACCAGCTGTCGGGCAGGGGCTCCCCGACACTCAGATGTGGGTGACGTTATTCTCTCCACTTTGCAGATAAGGACACCGAGGCTGGAAGTCTGAAGGGACTTGTCCTGGGTTACACAGGGAAACCAAGTCTGGCCCGGAGCCCCCAGGCTCCTCCCTTGTGGAGAGGCTGTTGTGGCCGGGCAGCAGGAGCATGCCAGCCCTGCCCTCTGCCCACTGTGTGACCTTGCTGGGGGGGGGGGCAGGGCAACAACAGCCTCTGGCACAGGGGAGGGCCATCCTGCCGTTCCCTGTCTACGAGGTCAGGACAGCCGGGACTTCATGAGGCCCCAGCAGGTGCAGCAACGCTCTGGGTGTCCCCGTCTCTGCTCAACACCGAGCCCCTTCCAGGCTCCTTCCCTCAGGGCCTGAGACCTCTGCTCTTGGGGGGGCTGTGGCAGTGCCCTTGAACGTGAGTCAACAATTCATATGCTCGTCAGGTGTAAGAAAATGACCCCTGGGCTGCTTGTGCCTCCTGCAGGCCATTACTTCTTGTCCACACACAAGAAAACAGCCCCGGGGAACCCAGGGCAGCCACCCGGCCCGAACCCCTACCGGCATGGGGATCTTGGAGAGCTCCCGGCCGATGCAGTTCTTCATGATGCTCCAGAGATTAAGGCTGTAGTTGGGCTTGTCGGGGATGCGGGAACGCCTCTTGACTTTCGGGGGGTCCTGGGGCACAAGTGAGGCACCATCCAGCACCTGCCAGAGAAGCAGAGTGTGTGCGTCAGCAGAGGCCAAGAGCACACCCTTGGCCCTCCCAGGGGAGTATGACCAGTCCCAGGGGCCCCAAGCTCAAAGTGCCAGCCCCTCCCTCACGGTCCCCCCTCACTCACATTGTCTGCCGGGGTCCAGTCCACAGGGCCTGTGGTCCCACCCTCAGCTTTTCTGCAGGAAACACAAAAGGCAGGTTATTGACAAACCCCGAGTCTCCCCAGGACGTGGCCGCCTTCTATGCACACCCTGCAGAGAGGTCCGAGGGGCTGAGGCTCCCTCTCCAGGGGGGTGGCTCTCAATTCAGGACACTCATGTGAGGCGGCAGGACCCCCGGGCAGCGATTTGGAGGGGCTCCTGCTCACTGATACCTCATGGCAGCAAATGCTTGGCAACGCCCTCACCCGAGGTCCCTGCACACGACCTCCAGCTCACCCAGGACCCGATGAGGCCGGGGATGGTCCCTCCTCGGGAAGACCCTCCTGGAGCCCTGTGTGGGCCCCGTTGTCATAGACACACCTCACTGTGTTGTCTGCTCATCTGACTCCCTCCCTAGATGGGCTCCGGAAGGGCAGGACGTGGGTCCGAGGCATCCCTGTGCCCATGAAGACTGGGGTGGATGGTCAGCCAGAGCAGCAGGGCCACTGTGGCTGACGGCCCCACGGAGGGGTGACCTAGGTCAACTGGGGTGAGGGACTGGCACGTGTCAGTCAGGGCCTCAGAATGGGAAGGGCTCACGCAGGTCCCTGGGAAAGTGGAGGTGGCATGCAGTGCTCAGGTGGGGCACACGGGCAGAGGACCTGCTACTGCCCAGCACGGTCACAGCGTGAGGGATGAGTGGCTATGCCGGAGAGTCCCCTGCTTGCTGGTTGGGTGGGAGCAGAGAGGCCTGGGGCTGTGGCCGAGGGATGGGCACTGCTGGGGAAGGAAGGAAGCTGAGCCCCAGGCCCTGGGGCTCCAGGCACACGTGGGGAGGGCAGGAAGCCTAGGCGGGACCCTTCCAGCTGCACAGCCCAGGGGGGCTGCTATTGCCTGATGAAGTGGAAGTTAGTTCAGAATGGCCCAGCCATGTTCATCTGGAAGGCAATATAAGCAGCTTTAAAGCCCTGGGAACTGGACAACGACTCTGAGCTAGAAACACACTGCTGATGGGACCAGAAGCCCCGTGAGGAGTAAGAGGGGTAACAGCCCTTTCCCTGGAAGAAACCATGAGAGGAAGGCGGTGAAGCACGTGGGTCCAAGAGGCAACGGAAGAGCGGCCAGGGGTTCTCACCAGCCTGCGCCCCTGGACTGGGCTGCGGGGGCCCGTGGAAAGCAGGTGGCCGTGGCGGGCAGGAGGACCGAGATGGGGGTGAGGCCACCAGGAAGCCTGCAGTTCCCCCTCCACTCCTGGGCAAGCCTGGGAGGCGCTGTGCCTGTGACAGACCCCACGGGTAATGGTGGCAGTGGGTAGCACAGGCTGTGGTCAGTTACGTCACTGTCCCCAGGACTCAGCTCCTTCTAGGCTACAGTAGGGCCCCAGACGGCTGTGGGGCTTATCGCCGCCTCTGTGTCCTCCAGCCCCTGCCACACTCGCCACACCTTCTGTTTTTAGGACCTTGAGCGATTTGATGATGCGAATAAAGATCCTAATGAGCATAGAATTCCTAATTATATTAGAGTGACCACCAGCCCGGCGTGCTCCCCTCTGGCCACAGTCCAGCCACAGGCTGAGTCCAGCCTACCCGCCTGGCTAACACCTCGCTCTGCACACAGCAGCAGCAGGGTCACCCCACAGGCAATTCCTGGGGTCCCCACAGTGTCTGACAACATGGCTTTCAGTGATTGTCAATGTCCCAATTGTGCATTTAGAAATATTCTGAAAGAGCAGGCTTTTATGAAAAACAAATGCTCGGAACTAGAAAATAAAGAGAGACTTCCTGCATCTCGTCTGTTCTGGAATGCTGATATGGTAGAGGGAGCAGCTGGGGCCCTGTGCAGTCGGGGGTGAGACAGAGGGAGCCCCAGTCCGTGGGGCCCAGCCCCACTCCCACTCCAGGATGGACCTGGATCTGGCCAGCGCCCTGTTCTCCATCTCCATTTAAATGAAACCCTGATACAAACTTGACTTGGGCATTTTTGCCTAAGGAACAAAAAAATCAATCAAAGCAAAAATGCCATCCGGACCGAGACCTAAAACCCCACGTGCAGAGAGGAACAGATGGAGCACAGGAAGAACAAGGCAGGGACGGCCCACCCAGGAGAGGGTCCCTCCAGGGCAGCCGCCCCCGGGAGAGCCCACCTGTCCTCCTTGGCCTCTGTGATCACGGTGATGAAGGATGTGGCGTCTTCCATGGCGTCAAAGTACTCGGTATCCTCATCTTCCTCACTGTCCTCTCCTTTGGGAGTCAGGAAGCTTCCTAGGGACACAGGCAGAGCTGCTGCCTCAGTTGGCAACTTCACGAAGGCTTGCCTCACCCACTCAGGGACACACACAGCCTAAAGGGACCCTCCTCCCACTTCCACCCTGCCCCGCTCCGGTCATGGGTCCTGGTTGACCAGGCCATGGCCGCCTCACTCGGTTTTCCGGACTGTGCTCTGGCACAGAGGCCTCTCCTGGTCTCAGTAATGCTGCTCGGTCTGCCTGTGGCCCAGATGCCCTGTCTGCCCTTCCCGGGGTGCCCACAACTCCTAGCCTGACGTGGTCACCTGGCAGCCCTGCCAGAGGGGCAAGTGGGCTCACTGAATTTATCTTTTGAGAACTGGCACCTAGACGCAGGGAGACTTGCCACGCAAGGGCAGGCACGGGGAATACAAAGCCACAGAGAGGCCGGCCAGAGTCGGCCACGGCGAGGCCCAGCGTGGGCCCGTGTCCCGGGGCCCCTGGGGGCCCGGTGGGCAGAGCCAGCGGGCTGAGGGACAGGCTGAGGGCGGAGGGGACAGAGCGCGCTCGTCGGATGAGCGGAGTCCCGTGGCCCTGGGCCTCTCACCCTCGCTGAAGCTCTGGGCGGGGTTGGAGGCCCGGCCGGGGACGCTGCTGCGGAAGGCCCGCTCAAGGCTGTTGTGCTGCTTGGCCAGCTGCTCAATTGTCTCCTCCAGGTGGACGCGCTGCTCTTGCTCATACTGCAGCGCACGCTGCCATTTCCGGCTGTGTGTCTCTGCTAGTTCCAAGAAGTCCCTGCAGGCCTGGGGAGGGAGGGAGCAGGGGCCTGTGAGCACAGGGCGTGTCTGCTCCCACCCCGTCTCCCCTCACTCCACCTCCACGGGGCAGTGAGGAAGACCCCGGGGTCCATGTCTCCACTCCCCTCTCCTTCCCTTCCTTGGGTGGTCAGAAACAGCCCTGCTGCCCCCTCTGGTTTTCTCAGAGCCAGCCTAGGAGCTGCTCTGGTTGGCGTCCCACAGTCACGATGCCATCTGAGAGCTCTAAAGCCAGGGTGTGCTGAGGCTGTCCTGCCTGCAGCAGCTGGGGATGCTGGCTTTTCGTCACAACTGGGGCCCAAGCTCTCAGCTCTCACATCCTCTGTGTGTGCTAGACCTGAGATCTGTCATGACCCCTGTCCCCACTGGGCCCCAAGGTGCCCCTGGCAGCTCAGGCCAATCCCTGGCTTTGGCACCGAAGAAGGGAAAGCCACCACAGTCGGCTATATTGCCCGGTTCACACAAGTGCTGGGGTCTTGCCTGGCGGAGGAACTGGGACTGGAGTTACCTCAAAGTCTGTTATCACACAAGGCTGCTTTTAAGGATCCCTCTTCCAACTTGTGGCCCACTATGACATCCAGATTCTTTTCAGCTTCCCAGGTCCATAGGCGGTCCCACCGCACTCTTACGAAGCTGGGGTCACAGTGGACAGGAGGACCCAGGCCTCAGCTGTTGTCCCTGAGGGCATCGAGGTCCAGGCTGGGGACCTATGGATTTGCCCTTTCTGAACTCCCAACTGGGTAAGAAGGGACACATTTCCTCGGCCGAACCTGTATCAGGCTCTGGCTGCCACTCCCCAGCGCTTCCCTCCCAGACCCTGCTGTGCTGGCCGCTGGGCCCCACCCACACCACCTGCTGTCTGACCCTGAGCTTTAGAGACATGCTTTTCTGGAGGGAGACGGGCACACGGACCCTCACCTGTGGCACAGGGACAAATGCAGCACTATCTTAAAAGGACCAGGTGAGGAACCAGGTGATGTGGAGACTCCATAGACACTCCTTTGGGGACCCCACTCAGGCCCCTCAGACACTTGCCAGCCCGCCAGGTCATGTCTGCAAAGTCAGCTTCTCTAGCGACGGTGCCTGTTTGTCCCATGGAATCCCCAAAACTCAGCAGCTGGCCCAGCCTGCCTGTTGGCTGAGGGAGTGCCTCCCACAGGGTGGTGTCCTGGACGGGCCAGCACCTGCCCGCGGGGCTGGCTCCTCACGACTCTGTGCCAGGCCCCAGCCCGGAGTTGGAAGGGCCACCAGCCGCGCAGCTGGCCCCGGGCACGTCGCTCCTTTAATGAGCCCTCTGGCCACCTGCCTCCCGTCATCTCGCCCCCAGCAGCCATGCAGAATGCGCAGGGCCAGGGCTCCTTGCCCCCCCCCCGCCCACCCCACCCCACCTCCCCGGTTCTGGAGATGTGGAAATGGAGGCCCAAGGACACCAGCAGAGTACCGTGGGAAGGGCGCCGCATCAGTGAAGAGGCTGGGGTGCCTGCACAAGCCCGTCCGCCCTCTGAGCTGCTTCCTGTCCGGGCTCATGGCTCCCCTGTCTCTGCTCGTCCAGCTAAATCCTCAAGGTAGGAGGATGGGTTTCCCCATCTGACAGGGAAATGGAGGCTCAGGTCCTGGCCGCTCCCCTGCAAGACACTGGGGGGAGGTGTGTTCTCTGCACCTTGGGTTCAGGGGCCTCCCAGCCCGCCCCAGAAGGTCAAGGGCGGCCACGCCTAAGCCACCGCTACCGCTTCTCCAGGAGAGGCACGGATTTATACTGACAGGCGCCCTGGTGTAGGCTGGGGGCGGGGAGACCTCAGGGAAGGAATCTCCTTAGGCACTTAGGCCTGGGTCCAGGCCAAGCCGGGGGTTATTTGAATTTGCTACACAGCTCACCCCTGCTGTGGAGCTGCACTCACTGACTCCACCGTGCTATCTGGGGCCCTGCGGGTGGGCCTGGGAGAACCCGGTGAGGCTTGGCTCCGGGCCTGACTCTGCTGCTCCCTGGTTTGTGACCCTGGGTCCCATAGTGGCCTCCACCTTGCCCCTCCCCATCCCTTCTCACCACTGCAGGCCCCAGGGCGGGGCCCTGACAGTGGACACAGGGAGCACCTGCACCAGTGGCCCAACTAGAAGGCACCTCCTTGCTGGCTCTGCACCAGTGGGTATAAGAGGCGGTCGTGGGGAGGCAGGCAGATAATTGCTGTGGGCAGAAACATTCCAGACCCTTACAGGAGTCCGGGGATATGGGTGGGCCGGGACCCCTGACCCCATTCCACAGACCATGAAACTGAGGCTTTGCAGTCACACAGCAGGAGATGGCTGACCCAGACCCGGAACCCAGGGCCTGGACCCAGAGCTCGGTCCACCCCAAGCTATTACTTCCATGAGACTCCTGTCCCATGTCACCCTCCTTTCCCATGGCCCAAAGCTTGGCCCCAGGGCCCAGTCAGGTTAGTCTTGGTTCCTGCTGCCCGTTTGCTATCAAGGAAGAAGCCCTAACACTGCAGGATGCCGGTCGGTTGGCTCTGGGGCTGGCTCAGGCAGCTGCCGGAGCGGTGTGCTGTGCTTGTCGGAAACTCAACAGGAAGCCTGGCACTGGTGGAGGGGGAGCGCCCTCATGTCCCTGGGCGGGCACGGGCACAAGGCACACCGCTTCAGGGAAGCCCCTTGCCAGGTTCCCCTGTGTCCCCTGAGACTGAGGCCCAGGGAGAAGGCGCTGCCCAGGCCAACAGGGGGAAGTGGATGGGATCCCAGGTCTGTCTGTCCCCAGAGCTGTTTCCCCCGCAGAGCTGGGTCCCGTCCACACGAGGCGCAGCCCCCTTGCCTGCCTGCCTTGCACTAAGGTTGTTGAGGCCGCCCTGTGTCCCACACAGAGCCTTCATACGGGCATGACATGTGGGTGAGACACACGGCAGGTGCTTCGTGGTTTTCCAGTTCTTGGCAGTCTGTGGGCGCCCTGCAGGTCCCTAGGCCGGCCTGTTGCCTCTGCCCTTGCCCTTCTTTAGCCCTCCTCCGTCATGTCTGCGGCCATCAGTCCCTGCCAGCCCCAGGTGCTTCGCTTTCACATAGCTCGTGGCGTTTACAACAGGACTTGTAAGAGCCACAAACAGGAGTAGAACACAGTGGTCAAAGGTCATGGCAAACAATTCCCATGAACTCACGACAGAGGGCGCTATCTGGCCTCTGGGCTTCCTAGCAGCAAAAGCAAAGTGGGCAAGATGATTGCCGTGTTAGAATAAACAAGGGTCTGGAGATCTGGGCAGTTCTAAACATTATCACTCAATGTTACACTTGCCTAAATGTTAACATGCAGCGCAGTATTTGGCAGATGCAGCTGTAAACAAGATGAGCTTCACAGGCATCAACCCGATGAATGCAGAGAAGAAATCGACGTGTGATTGATCAAACAGTGCAGACATGTAGTGGCTGAGCCTCCCCTCTGGAAGGCGGAGCTCTGGATGTGAATCCCCTCTCCCTCACCTGCTGCAAGCAAACAAAACTCAGCCCTGTGACAACCGTATCCAGCTCTGGATGAGAGCACTCCAGGTGGCGAACCCCTTGGGTTCGGTCACACCGCAAAGATGAACAGGCTCTCCATCTCCTACCCCCGACGTTCGTGAGCTCTGAATACTTTAGAAATGACCATTTTTTCCTCCGAGGGAAAGTGCAGGTGGGCTGCGTGTACCAGGGCCGCTGACAGCCCCTCGAGGACCTGGCCCTAAATCCTCTCCAGCCATGTCTCCTAGGGCCCCACCCTCCCCACACCGGTGAGTATTCCCCACCAGGCATGCTGTCTTCCTCCCCTTCGCTGGCTCACCCCAAACACCCCTGCTTACTGTGGTGGGGCTGCCGTGGGCCAGGGCTGTCGGGGCATCCTCACAAGCGCCGAGGCAGCTGTTCTCAGGGAGGCCACGGGACTTAGCCGGGGCCACAAAGCGCTATGTGTAGGGACCCAGGCGCAAGTCCCCCTGGTCCCCACCTGCAGGTCTCCCAGGGCATGAGACCAGCACTGTCACTGTTTATTTTGCAAAGCTGGCGTCTTTATGGCTGTCTGGGTATTCCTTGAGGGCACAGGCAGCGTGGCATCCCGTGACTCACTAACAAGGGTGTCTGGGAATAACCTCGTTCAAACCACAGGGCCCAGCCCTGCCGCGCGGCCATGCCGGCCTCCCAGCCCCTGGTCCTGCTGCTGGGGACATCGCCCACACAGCCAGGGCTGCTGGCTGTAACCTGGCTGCGTCACCCGCTCCTTGCTGCCACTGCAGGACAGGTTGCTGTAGAGCGGCAAGGAGACAAGAGGAGAAATCCCTGGGCCAGCTGTGGCTTCCTTCTGGCCACATGTGGCTGGACTGCGTACATGGTGATCAGAGTGTCACAGTTGCCTAAAGAGGGGGACAGGGTTGACTGCTGTGCCTAGGGGCTCATGGGGCTGCACCTGAGCCCGTGCCACTGCCACCGTTGTGGGGTGTGGGGAGGTCATCTGCATCAGAGGACCTGCCCCATCACCCTGTGGGCTGTGGAGAGCCCGGCCGTCCCCCCACCCGAATGCACCTACCTGGTATCCACCCCCAACTCCCAGGGTTTCCTGTGGCACCGCCACCCTTCTCCAGGCCCCATCCCGGCCACACAGGACAGGGAGGCAGGTGCCAGCCTGGCCCTGCCACCCGCTCGGGAATGCTGAGTTAGTTGGTGCACTACAGTTTGCTCACTAAGCTGGATTAGGCCTGGGGCCCAGCAGGGGGCTGGCTGGGGGTGGCTCCCAGGGAGGGCCTGGCTGCTGCAGGCTCTAAACCCAGGGTCACATTTCCCCTGAGGCTCTGCCACGACCTCAGAGCTCCTGCCTAGACCTGGGCAGGAGCAGTCCCTGGGGCACCCGGAGCCTCCTACCACACTGCGCTTGCTCCTACGTCATGTGAGGGGCAGAGAGCAGGCAGAATGAGGAGCCCAGCACCTGGGCCCCTCGTGGGCACTGCCTCACTACCCACCCCGGGTAGCCCAGTGAACCCCTGGGCCTTGGCGTCCTCATGGGACAGAGGGCTGAACCCCAGGACTCCTATGGAATCCCTGATTCTGTGGCCCATCAGGGTTTCTGTCCCCGGGATGGGAACAGGGTTCCAGGCTCCTGGCCCTGCCCCTTCCTCCCACCCCCAAGGCTATGGAGAGGCTCCTTGAGACGAAGAGGTGTGGGCCCTGCGGGGATCTCCCGCTGAGGGGAGGTTGGGAGCCTACTAAGCCGCTCAGAGGACAGTGAGAACCAAAAAGCCCAGGACAGAAAGGCGGCTCCCACAAGGGGTGGGCCCTGCCTGCCCATAGGGGCCCCCTTCCCAGCGCCCGGCCTGGTGAAAGGGGCTGTGAGGCTCCCCACCCAGAGGAAACTGGGCCGGGGCCGCGCCGTGTGCAGCTCCCGGGGAAGCTGCTGCGTGTCCCCGACGCCGTCCCCGCGGGCCGGGTGCAGAGCTGCTCCGAGAGGCAACCTCCACCCAGCTGTGCCCAGGACACACTCTAATCGCTTTTGCAGGTCCTAATCCTAATCCTGACAATGACCTCGCTGCTCCCCAAACATGGGCAGGCAAGCAGGGCTTGGGGTCAGCCAGCCTGGGTCCCCTGCCTGTCCTGTGTATGGTCCAGGGAAGCCTCTCCAGCCCTCAGGAGGGTCTGCAGAGCCGGGACCCCACTGGGGCCTGCCCTTCAGTGGCTGTTTGGAAACCATCAGTGACTGTCCTGTACCATCACTGCCCTCCTGGACAGGGACAAGAAAAGGGTGTTAGAGACTGGCTGGGCACTGGGGTTGGTGGCCCTGGCACTCACAGAGGAGGTGGGAGATGGGCCAAGTGCCCAGAGGTTCCAGGGTGGGCTGAGAGGGGGCCCTGGGCCGACAGGTCCAGCTTGGCGACTGGCTCTGTCTCCACAGCACACAGCAAGCTGCAGTGACCCTGGGTGCAGGGAGGGTGGGAGAAAGGCAGGAAGGGGCAGGTGCTGAGATTCAGGCCAGGGCTGCCTGGCTCGGAGGCTGCCACACGAGAAGGAATACGGCCGTCTCAGGCCTCCAAGAGCACGAGTGGGGCCCTTGGAGCTGCGACGGCATCCTGGGCTCAGATGGGGGTGGGGGCTCCCTGGGGTCAGCACAGGTCAAGCCACCATTTGTGCATCTCCTGCCGTCTTGGCTGCTGGAGGCTGGGCAGCTCCCAGGGCTGGGGCGGGCTGGGCATCTGCCCGTGCCCACTCCTCCCGTGGCACTCAGCACAGGCTGCCCAGCACACACAGGGCCCAGCCAGCCCTCCCCGACACCAAAGGGACAGTCACCGCTTCTCCTTGATGGACTCATAGCGTCAGGGGGGCAGCCTTTCACTTTGATTCAAACTCAAAAATAGCCCTTTCCACATTCAGAATAGCTTAGTCCTTGCACATAGAATAGCACCATCTGGCCACCAGTTTGCCAACTGATTTTAGACCGTTCTGGAATCTATTTTTATTCATCTCCCCAGGACTCAAATGAGCAAGTTGTCAGCAGCAGAACTGGTTGGCTGGACAGGAACCTGCCCGGGGGCCGGAAGCAGGAGGCGGGACAGCTCTGGGGCCGCAGCACTGCTCCGCTTGGGCGAGTACGAGGAGTCCCATGTGATTGCCAAACGGGGCGCAGAGGGGCCTCTGAGTGTTTCTAGCAGCACACTCTCCTCGGATCGGGCTCTTTAAGTCTATGATGCCCTGAATCTGAGGCCCTGTCTCCATCAGCAGACCTGCTGCACCTGCCCTCAACCTGTCCCCACCGGTCCCTGCCCCCACCACACTTTGCTCTGCCCCTTCCTTCAGCTGGAGTTGGAGCCAGCTCCCTCCCAGCCTGGCTGTGCCGGGCTTTCCCGAGTCCCTGCTGTCAAGGTCCGCACCCCTGTCCTGCACAACCGGCTCTACTGGAGGCGCCAAAACGTGACCCTCGTGGGCCTGCCTGGTAAACCCGGGGGACCTAGAGTGCAGCGTCTGTCCCACTGAGCCTGGTGGGCAGCCTCCCTGCTGCTTTCTGCCCCCACTGGGCACCTTGACCGCCTCTGGTCTCCTGTGGGGCTTGCCCTCCAACCAGCTCTGCTTACTGGTTGGCTGCACAAAACCTGTCCCTGGGAAAGGGCCTGCATCCTGCCAGCATCTGTGGGACTGACCCACGGGCCCACTGCGCGATGTGAGGGCTGGGACAGGGTCAGACGGCATGCCCTGCCCCCATTCCTCTCGCGGCGCAGGCCCACACCTGGCAGCCCCTCCTGGTGGCCTGTTCTTTCGCCCCCGGAGCAACCCCGCTGGCCCTTCCCTCGACACACCGCAGCCGCCAGTGCTTCTCCAGCTCCTCTCTCCTAGGCCAGGCCACCACTCACCCTTAGGTGACAACAGGGGCCTCCTGAGGGGCCTCCACCTACCCACCCCACCTCACAACAGCCCTTTTCCCGAGCAGTGGCCACCTCGCTGAGATGCGGGCTGACCGTTTTCCTTGGCCGCACAAGCCCCTCATCCAGAGTGGAGGGCAAAGTGCTCTCCGCGCCCACAGGTAAGGCCTCTGTGACTGGTTACCATCTCCCCAGGCGTCCCTCCCACAGGCTCTTCTCCCCACCCCCATGCAGAACCCCCACCCCTCCCCTCCCCTCCAGCCAGTCTGTGTCTGTGACCTCTTGCTGCACCCCACCAGCCTGCTGTTTTCTCCGTCTTCTTGCCTCTGACATGCCCCACCATCTCCATGGTTACAGCTCCCGGGCTTTGCTCACCGTATGCCCAGGGCCTAGACCAGGACCTGGCTGGACCATGGAGGGATCACGGAGGGCCTCCCATGCCTCTGCATCCACCAGCAGCAGCTATTGCTGCCCTGTCGCAAAGTGCTCTGGTGGGGGTGAGCTGGGCTGACCTGAACTCACGGATCCTGAGGGCCACAGGGTCACGTGGTCGGAGGGGCCGTGTCCTGGGCCTGCACGAGTCACCAGCTCTGAGGAGCCTCTCCCAGCTCAGTTGTGGGGCTGCATAGGGAGCAGTCTGCCTTGCTCAGCCCCACCTCTGGGGCCTGGAGGAGCAGCTATGGGGGAACAAGCCCAGCAAGGGGCCCCACCCTGCAGAGGGAGACAACCACGCAGCTCTCAGCGCCTTCTGACTGGGCCTGTGGCTGCCTCTCCCGGGCCAGGGCCGAGAGGAGGAGATGTGGGTGGGTGACTTACGGAGGTCCCAAGGGCTCAGGGGGCAGGGAAGTGGAAGTGAAAGCACAGAAGCAGCACTTTTCTGGCCAGGCTCAGCTGCCTGGGCCTGCAGACAGAGTCTGCTCCCACGGGCCAGGAAGGGAAGCTTGGCACAGGGAGACGAGTATGCCCCCAGAATGACCACGCAGTACTGTGGGTTCTGCCCAGGGCAGTGGCCATGAGGCTAGAACTCAAGGGCCACCCATGGGGAGCTCAGGCCAACCAGAGAGCCCCAGTGCGCTGGGCCTGCTGACAAGTGACGTAGCCTTCTGCACTCACCCCGTGGCCTGGTAACACCCGGCATGTCTCCTCTCGGCCCTGGCCCGGGGAGAGGCGGCCACAGGCCCAGTTAGAAGGCGTGGTGATAGGTGACATGTTGCACACACCCCATGGCCGACACTGGGGATGGCCCGGACACCCAGGCCTCCTGCAGCTGAGCCTGGGACCCTTGGGCGACATGATTGCTCTGGGCCTCAGGGCGGTGCCTGAATGATACAAATGACGAGGACAGGGAAGCTGTAATGACACCGACCTCCTGTGGCTGCCGTGAGGAGCAGACAAAGGGGAAGAAAGTGGGGCAGGTGGCTGTTGTCACCTTGCCACCAGCCCCAAGGCCTGTCCTTCAAACCAGGGCACTCTGCTTCGCCACAAAGATACAGTCATAGGAAAAAGAAAAAAACTTAAATTTATTTTTTTCACTTTATAAGAACTAATACCCAAAGCATGAGATAGTAATATGCACCAATTCAATCACCCTTCACCTTACACCACATGACCGACCCAATGCGGCTGCATCAGGCACATCCCGGCTGCTGGGCTTCCGTCCCACCCCCGGCCGGTGGAGCGCCTGTGCACGGGCCACCGCAGCTCAGTCTAAGAACCAAAGTCATTTCTGGTGCTGTGAGCTTCCTCCTAAGTGACAGGCTAGTTCACAGTTACTCAACCAGTCACCCAACCAGGGGACTGCTGGGCTGCCTTTGATCAGACTCAAAATCACCCACTAGGGAAGTTTGCCAGACACTAAGCGATTCATTCATTCACTCCTGCATTCTTTCACAACCTGCTCGCGCGCGCTTTCTCTCTCATTTGCTGAGGCTCCTGGATGCTGGGCACGGAGCCAGGCACGGAAGCTCCAGGCCACTGGGGTTGCAAGGGAGACTGTGTCCTGCCTTGCAGGCGGCAGGGAGGACCTGCCAAGATGCTGCAGTAAAAAAAGCCTGTGAGATGCCAGATCTGCAGACAGGGTGGTGGTCGGCAGTGGTGGGGGTGGGGACAAGGGGTGAGGGTGGCAGGGGTGGGTTTCCTACCCTCCCACCCCAGCACAAGGGAGGGGTGAGTTTATTTCTCTCCTGTGAGGCAGCAGGATATAGAAGTTCTGGAGTCAGGAAGACAGGGGCTCATATCCTTTGCAGCTGCCTCAGTTTCCCCACTGTAACACTGAGTGGGTGAGGTGAGGTCAGTGTGCAGAGGTCTGGTACACAGTGCAACCATGAGACGTTAATTCCTTTTCCTGTCCTGGCTCCTCACTGGCCAGGGGTCCCCCCCAACCCCTCCCAGCCGGTCCCTCAGGATCCGGGGCCTGGGGCAGCAGGGCTGCCACCTGGGAGGGAAGACGGCACCCAGGGCTGACCCAGCCGGGTGAACTGTGAGAAGGGGCCCTGGGAGCAGTTGTGTGCGTGTGTGTGTGCATGCATGCGTGCGTGTGTCACAGGCGGCTTCCCAGAAAAAGGAACCTCCATCTGAGGTGGGACAGGTGGGCAGAGGCTGAGAGACTGGCCTCGTCAGATCTGGGGAGCCGTCCAGGCTGCAGGCAGCCTAGGACAGGCGGCCAGTGGGGAGTACATGGGAGAGGAGGCTGGGGAGGGGCTGCTGGGCCCCCTGGGGGCACTCAGGAGTTGGGTGAGTCCCAGCTCCACTTCTCCCTTGCTGCTGAGAAGGGAAGATGTGTCTGCTTTCCCTTCCAAGGCAACAGGGTGGTGAGGCTGCCACCCACACGGTCAGGGAGGTTTGCCCAACAGCCAGGTCCTACCCATGGGGCCACCGCGACTGGAGAACCATCCCCAGAGGCCCAGGAAGGGTGGGTGGGCTTTAGAGATAAACTAGTGAGGGGCCCTGACAGGGCCCCTCTCACAGGGAACTGGGGAAGGAGCTCAGCACTCCTCCGCACACAGGGACGGCCCAGGAGTGGCCACTGTTAGTATTTCCCTCCCCTGCCTGGGAGAAACCCTCTTCACCCTCCCGGGCCCAGCTCTGTGGCCACTGCTTCTGCCCTCTGCAGGCCCCGCCCTGGCTGACAGGACACACAGCTAGCATCCCAGCGTCACTCTCCTGCTGGGCTGTGGTCAGCTTGGCCTGAGTCCACCTCCCAGCCCCTCTAGGAGCTTGGCCTTCAAAGGTGGGAGTGTGAGCTGCTACCCCTGTGTAACTACTCCTCAGGAAGGTCACACTGCTGAACCCACATGTGATGGAGCATCACTGGGAGAGGCGTCTGGACCGTGAGCTCCAGGGACAGGGCTGAGTCCCCACCTGGCGCAGGCCCGCGGGAGCTGCTCAGCTCTAGGTTGAATGTCCATCAGGCAGGACCTCCCTAACTGCCCGAGCCACGTGGTCATGGCTTTGCTATGTGCCGAGGCGGGGCGCTACCCTGAGTTCACTCTGGTGCTGCTGACCTGCTCAGATGCTGCCCACAGAGGGCTGGTCCAAGGCGCACCCAGCACCCCGCTCTGAGTCCTGCCAACTGAAACCACAAGCAGGGGAGGAGGCCGGGGCTCAGTATGATGTTCCTGTGGCTTTATTTTATAAAGCGCTGTTCCTGTTTCTCAGCAACCAGGCTGGGTCATTTCTCTGCAAGGCGGATAACCAGGGTGGCAGCCGGTGGTGACAGGTGGCTCTGTGGCCCAGGGCTGCGTGTAGAGCCTGTGCTTTCTCACTGACCTCGTTCAGGTGCGGAAGTGGGGCTGGACCGGCTCTGCAAAGGGTTGCGTAGCAGGCAAGTATGCAATGTGGGCTCCTTGCAATGCTTTCCTTGAGACATGAGACCCGCCATAAAACATCACGTCCTGGGCACTCCCACTGGGCCACTGCTGGAGACACAGGCAAGACCTGAACCTGACCTCAGGGGGCACAAAGCCTAATGAGAGGGCAGAGGTCAAAATACAGGCTAAACTCCATGTGGTGGGCTCAGCATGGCACAGCAGTGCTCCCTGAGTTCTAGAGCTTTCCAGCCAGGAGGGCAGGGAGCTCGGAAAGCCTCCGGGCCATGGTGACATCCATGTAGGGCTTCTGAAGGATGAAAAGGGAACTGTCAGTTATCTGGGAGTGGGGACAAGGTGTCCTAGAGGGTACAGCACGGGCAGTGGGCAAAGACCTGAAGGGGTGAAACTGTGTCACTGTTCAATGTCCCTGATCCAGAAATCTCCTAGGTGCATCTGGTTCCCTCGAACACTGCCCTCGCCAGGGGGCGCCATCCTGTACACCAGGTGAGAGCAGCACCTGGTGAGCAGTGGCCCAGTAACGGGCCTTGTCACTGACCCTGCTCTTCTGGAAGCCAGTGCCCTAAAGGCTCATGATACAGACAGCCGTTCCTAAATTTGAAGGAGGTTAAAAAACTGTCCCTCTACTTTTCTCCTGAAAGCTGAACAGCCCAATTCTTGGCCGTCTTGGGGAAAGTGAAGATGAAGCAGCAGTCTCTCCCCATGTGGGAAGGCGCTGCTTGCCCAGGGCCCTTGGAAGGATGCATGTCCCTATGGGCTCCGGCTGGCTGGCGGTCTCCCCTTTCCTGTTTTGCTTGCATGACCCAGGCTCAGTGAGAGCCCACGGTCATTCACCATTCACAGCACCTGGTGGGGACAGGTATCCCCCCAGGCATGGAGGCTGCTGGAAGCCTCCCTATGGGTCAGGGAGGGGCTCACATGGGTCAGGCACGGGCAGGGCTGTGGGGTGGTGGAGCTGCTGTGGATCCAACAGTGGAGAAAACAGTACTTCCTCTTACAGTGAGATCTGGAGGGATCGGGGGGATGCCAATTAGTGCCTTCTGGGGACAAATGGGGTGGCTTCCCCCCATTCTCCATCCCCAGCTTCCCAGAAAGGGCCCTGGCAGGGCTGCAGCCCAGAGGTAAAAGGCATGCCAGGGACTCAGGTCCCTGAGATTGGGGGTTCACTACGGGTAGATGTGAGGTCACCCTGCCTGTGCTGACCTCAGAGTGGGAGGGGCCTCCCAGCCCTCCTTCCCCTCACCAACTTGGAGGGTATCACAGACCGGGGCTGGCACTCACGCTCAGTTGCTTACTGACTGGGTGACTCTAGGCAGCTTGTGTGACTTCTCTGAGCCTCAGTTTCTGCTCTGGCACTGACGATATCTAATGATACTAATGAGGTTGTAGGGAAGGTGAAATGGTCCTAGGTGTGAGGGGGCTCCCCCTGGGCCTGGGGTGGGGGAGTGTGAGCCATGGTTTTGTCTTAGTTACAGGTCCCTGGTCCAACCCCCTCCTGTATCAGGTGGAGGTCAAAGCCTGGCCAGGGCAGGGAAGCTCTGCCTGGGTGGCTCCTCTGCACACAGTGGGGCCTTGGACACCGGGTGTCGGACAGCTGTGAAAACCACCTCCCAGAACTGAGCTATTGTGGACCCTTCCAGGTGAGGAGCAGCCATCAGGGAGGCTGCCCAGGAGAAGGGCAGGCCTCTGCATTCGCCTGAGCTACCAGAACGGCCTGTCAGGGCCGGCACCCCACTTCTGTGCACCCCCTTCCCCAGTGGAGGGGGTTGGGGAGGGGCCCTGACCTCAGGAGCATGCCAGCAGGTGGCCGAGCCCGCCCAGAGCACAGCTCTCCTGTCACTCCCGTCCGACCTTCCCAGTGCCAGCACTGAAAACAGGTGTCGCCGTCCAGCCCAGGGGCCACGCTTCCCAGAAGGCGATCACTGTGAGCCGTCTGTGCGGCTCACACACACGGACGAGCCCACGACGCCTGATAAAACGCTGCGCTAGAGACGCCAGGGGAGAAGCTCATTATCTGGGGAAACCAAAGCTGCTTGCTCAAGACAAAGTGGCTTCTGTGTCAGCGGGTGGGAGGCAGTGCCAGGGAAGCTGTGGGCGGCGGTGGCGGCTTCAGGGACGGATGCGGAAGCACGAATGCATCGTTATGCCATTAAATGCCTAATACACGTGCAGGGAATGCAGGGACCTGGGCCCCTGGAGTTGCGGGCGGTAAGGAGGCCAGCGGGCCGCGAGGGCAGCCACAGGAAAACCTGAACACAGACTGGCGACGGGCCAGCACGCAGGGCGGCCCAGCAGCCCCTCGGCGTGTGGGCGCCCACCGTGCCCCTGAGCACAAGGGACACGGACACTCACACCTGCTGAGCTCCGGGACCTGGGGCTGTGTTTCCCGAGTCTGGGGAAAAGTATCTCTCAGCCTCAGGCCCCAGGGTGGGGATCCTGAGGGTTCCTCCTGTCTCCCAGGCAGGACAGGGTGGGCGGCAGATGTGGGGCTGGTCCCCTAGCCCCCCATCATGCTGCCCGCAGGCCCAGTGAAGCAGGCTTGGGGCAAAGCTTGGACGTCCAGGGTTTTGCCTGGGTATCTTGGCCTGAGGTGGGCTCCACCTTCCCCCTGCCTTTGGGTTTCCTGGTGTTGGGCAGAGAGCCGGGTCCCAACTCCTGACCCTGCTCGGGTCTCACCCCCTTGCTTTGGAGGCTGGGTCCCCGACTCGGGGCTCACCTGGGCACCAGTACTGCCCACTGTCTGGCCTGCCTGCACCATGTTCTCTGGACCTGGGCCACTGCCTCTCCTGGCCTCCATTTCCCCGCACTCCTCCTTTCCACGCCCCTTGCTCCCAGCATGCCCGCCCTGGTCAGGACGTACCCCCGGCTGTCCTTGGGAGGGAGCTGCGGCAGTCAGACCTGTTCTGGAGGGCGGAGGCCTGAAGGAGCATGCATGGCTCTGGGGAATGCTCACCGGGCAGAAAGGAGAAGGGCCCGGAAGCACGGTTAAGCATGACATTCTCTCCCACCATGGAGAGACCTCCTGGCTCCCTGTCACAGCAGTGTGGCTTCCAGAACCCCGTGCCACAGGCGACTCCTGTGACTTGCCTCTCGGTTCACAGACTGCAGTTATTCATTTGGCTACCGTCAGCGTGGTCTGACCCACAGCAGTCTCAGCTCTAAAGTCTCCTGGCTATGGAGCCGCCGACGCCTCTACCACACGCGCGTGCCATGCCCCCTGTGGTCCCAGTCCTGCTGCATCTGCCTCGTCACTCCGACAAGCAGTAGCAGCTGTGGCGGGCCGACGCGGCAGCCACGTCCTCACTGTATGGGGCCAGCCAGCTGCTCAGCTGGGAGTCCTGGCCTCCCTCAGCCAGCACCGACCACCTGCGGCCTCAACCCCATTTCATGCCCAGTGCTGGTTTCCACCAGACAATGAAAAAGAATGTCCTGGCCCAGCGACGCCCGCACGGATGAGATGACACAGAGGACGGAGAGAGCAGGACAGAGCCAGCCTTGGGGAATAACCCGCAGCCACCCGAAACGAAGCCCTGGCCTGTCAAGCACCCCAGCTACCCTTGGGTGCCGGCACTTCCCTTGGGCACAGCCGCGCGGGCGGGCACTCACGTTGATCATAGCATTCGACGTGATGCGGAAAAGCGTGGCCCGCTCGTTCACAGCCTTCAGCTTCTCGCTGCTCTCGTAGGGGACCCTGAGGCTGTCCAGCTCGTTCAGGGAGCGCTGGAGCGCAGCGCCGTGCTTGGCGATGAGGTCATTGCACGTGCTGAGGTCATCTAACTTCAAGGAGAGGTTCTTGATGGTGTTGTGGAGTTCACTCTTGTCAGTTGGGGTGGCAGCCTCCTCGTCGTCGTCCCCCGAGTCATCTGTGGGGAGAAACAGAGTCGCTGTGCTTATCACTGACGGCATGAGAGGCCCGCCCAGCCTGGGCCCACTCAGAAAGGACAGTGCCCTAGACAGTGCTGGTTCCTGCTGCCAGGCAAGGGGAGGTGTCCACCAGCCTTGCGTGGGTGGGCACAGCCCCACCTGAGTCTGTGGGAGGGGACTTAAAGGGGGATCAGCCTGAATGACAGGCCCGGGCGATGCTTTGGTGGGGGTAGGCTTACAGGCACCTGCCCACCCATGCAGGGCACCAGCCCCCCTGGGTTGGGATGAGCAGACAAGGGGGGCTGTGCTGTGTGGAGAGGGGGAGATGCTGTGTGGGAGCAGCTCTCATCTCAGGGCAAGAGGCCCCAGATAAAGCCCAGGCCTCACCCAAACTGACCTACACTTTCCCGCCAACCTCACCTGGCCCTCCCTGCTCTGTGCCTCCCCCAGCCATGCCGGACTGCCCCTGCTCCCTGCAAACATGGGAGCGCTCATACTTGGGGTCTTCCCCACTGTGCCCTACCTCACCTCACCTGGACTGAACTTGTTATTAAGCAGTACACTTTAGCAAGCAGCTCAGAGGGTCCAAGTTCTGGTCCAGCTGCCGGGGACACCTCTTCCCCCTCCTCAGAGGTCTCTCCCCTACCCAACCAGTGCCACTGTGTCTTCAAAGCCTGCCTGAAGACCCCCAGGCCAGAGTCCCAGCTCCCTGTCCCTGATTCTGTCCCACCCGGTCCTGCTGCAGGTCATCAAACCCATCTCCCCTGAGGGAGCAAGGTCCCTCTCAGGCATCGAATGCCTTCTGTTGTAGACACTGGTTGTGGCCTCTCCAGGGTCCCGTCAAGGCAGAGACTGTACTATTCCCAGGGGACAGACGAGGGAACTGAGGCGCGAAGAAGGGAAGCCATGTCCCCGGCCACCCAGCCGGTGTGCTGCTTCCAGAGCCACTTTCTGCCCACGAGCCGGCCAGGTGGGTACTCCCCTCCCACCTCCTGCACAGCTGCCCGGGCGCCCTTGGTGCACCCCTTACTGGGAGTCTGGGGTGCCTTAGATCCTGGCCCACGGCCAGCCGAGTGGTCACTGAGCTGTGGGAGCCCATGGGGGCGTTCAGTGGGCAGCTGGTCTGGGCCCTGTTCCTGCTTTAATGCTGAGCACGGAGCAACCAAGAGGCTAATGCAGGCCTGGGAGTGCCAGAGCCTGTAACTGCTGAGGGTTTTCTGAAACGCCTTGTTTCAGAAGTGATCAGCAAGAAACTTTTTTTTTTTTGTAGATAAAGGAAGTCTATAACCCAAGACACAAAATTTTTTTAAAAAGTGCATATTGTGAGAGAACAGATTTTTTCCCACAGTGGGCAGGATGTGTGGGGGTGGCCACGGCCGAGTCACGGCTCTGAGTGTGCCCTGAGCTGGTGGCAGTGCCAGGCCAGCCGGTGGCACGGGGCCCAGTTGAGAAGGGGCTGGGGGGAAGAATCCATTGCACACCCTTTCCCTGCAGCCAAAGGAGGAGCCTTGGGCCAGCATCCAGGCTGGGGACAGGAGCCTCTCCCCCAGGACCTGCCCAGCTGCAGCCCCCAAATGACCAGCACCTGGAGACCACACGTGCCAGGCCAGGTTGGGGGCCCCTGAGTTTATGAAAGTGAACATCGAGCCTTACGGGCGTTAGCAGCCCTTGACTGTTCTTCCTGCTCTGCAGGCGAGAAAGTACAAGTTCCTGGAAGATAAGCCGCCAGCCCACTAAGGAGGCAGAGCTGGACCTGAATCCACGTCGGTCAGCACGGATGCCTCTCCTCTCTCTGGATCGCCTTAGGAAGGCTCCAGTAGCTAATGCCGGGCCGTGGGGAGGGGGCACTGCTTCTGTTCACGCACACTGATAACCCAGTGAGGTAGGTCTGGGGGCAGAAAGCTGGACTGAGCTTGCCCAGGGCCCTGAGGCAAGGGGACTCCGGAGCATCCATGTCTACCTGGCCTCAGAGTTAGGACTCTTAGTTACAATGCAACCTTCCTTTCACCTTTCCAGGTTCAGTATGTCCAGCAACCAGAAAGGGCAGCCACTGACGACCAGTCAGAATGGCTGCTGCTGTACACTGAGAGGGCCACACGGGGCGTGCTGGCCACGGGTCGGCCTGAGCGAGGGCCCCCGCGCTGTAAGCAGGATCCAGGGACAGGTCGAACTCCGCACATCCTCCCACAGGGCGGTAGAGGGGGAGGAGCCACATTTCTATTCAACTTGTTGTTAAGCAGTGTACCGTAGTAAGCAGCTCTCAGGGTCCAAGTTTAAGTCCAGCTTCTAGGGACACGGGGATGTGCTTGTCTGCTCCCAGGTTGCTGGCTACGTCACTGGGGTTTGGGATGGGAAGACACCTAGGTCAGCAATTACAGACCAGCACAGTCTGTTCTCTGGGGATGGGCAGCTCGAGTCTCCCAGAGGGACAGTGAGATCAGGAGAACGAGGGCGGGAAAGGAGGGTGGGGAAGAGACAGAGTGAGTAGGTGAGTGAATGAATGAATGATCTTGGGCTCATCCCAGGAGGCCCATCAGTTCCTGATGGTATGCACGGAGGTGGCAGGTCACACGCAGGATGGTGGGAGCTGGAAAAGGATGTGAGAAGTAGGGGTGAAGCACAGAGGAGCTGGCTGGAGAGTGGAGATGGTGTAGGGCTTTTGGCAAAGCCAAGGAGCCTGAGCCTTGATCCCTTGGTAAAAGGGAGTATGTGGGCACGTGAGCAGAGGCCCATGAGACAGATGAGACTGGTGGCAAGTGGCATGATGGGCAGATGGCAGGGACAGACAGGCCAGAGGCCTGGCAGGGCTGGGGCCAGACCACAGAAGGCCAGGGGCTAGAGAGAGCAGGACCCTTAAACCCAGCCCAGACATGTTGATGGCAGTGCCCAGCAGTGCCAAGGCCATGAACAACCAGGTTTTTGCCTTTTCCAGCTTGTAGAGGCTGCCTACACTCCCTGGCTTGTGGCCCCTTCCTCCGTCTTCAAAGTCAGCAGAGCAGCATTTTACAATTTCTCCGGCTCTGACCCGCCTGCCTCCCTCTCATAAGGACGCCTGTGACTACATTGGCCCCACCCTGACTATCCAGGATAATTTCCCCATCTCAAGATCCTTAATCACATCTTCAAAGTCTCTTTACCATATAGGATAACATATTCCCAGTTCTGGGGATAAGGACCTGGACACCATTGGGGGCCACTTCTGAGTGACTGCACCGAGCACCTGTGGCTGAGCTGAACACCAGGCTGCGCTCCCACTCTATCATTGACCATCACATTTGATTTACTGGCCTAGGACATGGTCCCCAGATGCTCCCTAGTTAATCACCGAGGCTCCTACCTGGACACAGACGCCTCACAAGTCCCTCTGTCCTCCCCTCAAAGCCCGGCACCCAGAGTGGTCAGGGAGGGGTAGTTCTGGGTCAGGCAGTCCTGCTGCGACCCTCTGTGGCTTTGGGGATATTAACACCTCTCTGGAAAAGGACGTTAAGCCCCCAGTGCACGACCAATGCAGAGCTAGGACTTACTGGCATCAGCCCACTGATACCTCTGTCGCCTTCATTGGCACAGCTCACTTTTCCAAATAACCAGTCTTGAATTTTCTTCAAATTACAGAAATTTGGAACCAGTGGGAGCCCCTGTGTTTGCTGTGCCCCACGCCCTTGAACCCTTTAAGAGCCAGTTCCGGCTGAGGAACCCACTGGGCACCTGTGCCAGGGCCAGGATCCTCTTTCATGGGGGGGGCTCCTGGGGAGGAGTGGGTTGCCATGGAAGCAGCCAGCTCAGCCAGCCAGGTGAGCTATTTTTAGAAGTGGAGCTTTTTTACACCTTCAGAGGAAAATGGATCAAATTTCTGGATGGGAAGTCCTGCCTGCCAGGAGGCAGCTTTCTGAAACCCAGAAATGAGAAGGCTGCACGGCTGGTTTTGGGTGGGGGCAGGGTGGTGACAAGGTCGGGGGTCAGAGGCCCCATGGCCACCCCATTTTGCACTGTCTCTTGCTTGTTGCTCTGGGGAACACGGCTTTGCCCTCACATGCCCACAACCTCCTTGGCTCAAGACACAGGATGACTGTGGGGGTCGCCTCCCCCTCACACACCATGGCTGGACATGAGTGAGAACATCTCTGGCTCAGGATGGGGGGCCTCAGGGCATACAAGGTCAAGGGTGTGGGCAAGCCCAGTGCTCACCCCTCCCTCAGCACCCACACCCAGTGCTGGGCTGGACAAGTTTTGGGGGGAAGGGGTGCTGAGATGGGTCTTGGCAGAGGGATAGGACCGGAGGGGAAGGGAACAGGTCTGTGGGGGCGGGGGGACAAGCATAGGAGCCTCAGTGGGGTCCTGAGCAGGGAGAGACATCTAGGTGGCTCCTCTATATGTCTAGGTGCCAAGAAGGTGGAGACCCTGTGTCCCGTGCCCAAGAAGGCCCGGCACAGTGTCTGCCAGCGTGTCATCTCCTTCCCCCTCCTCCGTTCTTCAGCCCCTCCCGTGGCACTGGTGGACACCGAGGGCCCAGTGCTTCCCGCTTCTGCGCCACCCCTGGACTTCCTTCCTTTTCTCCTCTGTCTGGTGACGGCCGCCCCCTCCACCAAGGCCCCGAACTGGCCACGGCAACTGAGCCGCTGCCCTGGGGCCTCGGGCTCCCTCTCTTGGGCTCCTGAGAGCTGGGCCTCTTGACCAGTCTCCAGCCAACTGGAATAACATCCAAACATGTACAAAGAACCCAGTGGCTTCTTGGAGGATGAGGGTCATAGATTGCTCATTTCTGCAGGCCCATCGGCAAGTTGGGCACCAGGCCACAGGGTTCTGGGGGGAGGGTTCTGGGAAGGGACAAGGAGAGAAGACTTGTTCCACTCTGAGAGTAGGGGGAGGAGGCAGCCACACTAGGAGACCCAAACGGCCATCTGCAGGAGGCGCTGTGCAAGGTGGATGGAGGCAAAGGGCAGCCACAGAATGTCACTGGCTGATTCGGGGAGGGGATGGGAGTAAGGGATACACTTTACTCAGTGTCTGTGTGTCCTTGCTCACCCCAGGCTGGTCCCACTGGCCCTGTCCTGCTGTCCTGCCACTCCACAGAAAAGAGAGCATAGGGAGGCGAGGGTGGTGAAGGACCCCTATACACAAGGCAGGGGACCCACTGCACCAGGGTCCTGGGACCCACCTGTCCGGCCGTGGCCATGAGCACTTACGTCACCAGCAGGACTAACCTTGATCCGGCAGTGCTCCACTGGGCCAGCAGCACCGTTAATGGGGACAGGCACGGCTCCCTCCCCTCTCTGCCTAATTGCTGAGCCCTGGGAGCTTTCCAGCTGGTAGTCTCAGTCCCTCAGTCTCTGGGTGGCCACACCTCCCTGGGGCTCCCAGGCCACCTCCCCATTGTGGGGGAGCTCTCATCTCATTCTGAGTATGAAGGACACTCATTGAGCAGGGAGTGCATCTTTTTTTTTTTTTTTTTTTTGCAGCCTGGCTGTGCAGACCCCACTGCAGGGCCTCTGAGGAGATAGAAACAGCAGGTGTCGGTTTCAGGTGAGAACCGTGGGAGCACTGCACTCTTGGCAAAACCCAGCCATTTCCAATTTGCAGCGTTAGCATCTCAAACATTCAATTACAGCAGGCTGGTGATTTCTATTTAGATTCCAGGAGGTTTGTTAAGCTGCCCCAATTTGATCACAGAAAGCAATCAGTTGAAGGCTGAGGAGAGACAGAAAGAGGCTTCGAGGCACGTCCGTGGGACGTCAGGTAACCTCAGGGGGTCTGAGCGTGAGCAGCCGGGGCGCTTGGTGACTGCCTGTTCTGTGCCCCCACATGTCATGCCATTCCCACGGGTGACACGGCATGCGGCAGGAATCAGACCCAGAGGCGGAAAGGGCGGCATGAGTTACAGATGGTGTCTAAGACCCCAGGCTCCTAGGTGGCAGAGCTGGGATTGGTGGCATGGTCTTTACAGAGAGGCTGGCGGCACTTGCCACCCCGTGGCCCTGGAGGTCAAGAGATTACAGGAGCTTTCCCACCCCCAGCCCTGAGATGAAGCCTGTGCCTGCCCGGCCCCTCCAACCCGGCCTGGTATGGGTGGATGGGGAGCAAGCCCTGACTGGGGGGTGGCGCTGGTCCTCTGGTCCCCTGCCAGGAGGAGGACTCCGCCTCACGCAGGCAATGGCGGGAGGAGACGGAGAGTCTTCCCGGAGCTCCCGAGAGAACAGGGAGCACATTGACAAGGAAGGGGCTCAGACAGGAGCCCCCAGGATGGGGGAGTTAGAGAAATGTCTTAAGGTGGGGCTGGGGCCCCCCTCCGAGAGGCCTTTGGAAGGAGGTGGTTGCCTCGTGGATGCACACGGCAGGAGGGTGAGGTGGTGGTGCTGGCAGAGGAAGAGGGGCCAGTCCAGGGCGAGGCGGGGCAGGAGTGCCTGGCCAGAGCACTGAGTATGGGCACCCCTAAAGCACAGCACCTGAACACAAAGCATGGGAACCAGGTCAGAAGTGACAGGAAGCCATTGAGGGCCCTTGGGTCCCCTGAGGCCCTGTCAACCTTTCCTGACTGGGGAACCCAGGAGGAAAGCAGGCCTGCTTTCCCCAGAGTAGGTCCCACGGGGTGCTGGTCCTGCAGGGGGTTCTGCAGAAACAGCAACCAGTGATGGACAGACAACTTCGGAAAGCAGGAGGACGCCCCTCTTGCCAAAGGGGTAGGTGATTTAACGCTGAGAAGTCGGGGCTTGAGGACACTGGAAGGCATGTTAGGATCTAATCTGGTGGAAAATCAGATAATAATAAATAATAAATCGTGAAACCTTGGCAGGCAGGTGGAAACCACAAGCCAGAATACCAGCGACCGCTTGACCTTCATGGCCCCTCTGGGGCCCGGCTCCCCTCCTCCCTCACTGCTGTCAACACAGGTGTGTCCAGGGCATCGGGGACCCTGTGCAACCATGTGGGGCTCTCTAGCAACTTCCCCAGGAGAGGGGTGCAGGGGTTGCACCCTCACCAGGGACAGCTATCAACAAGGACAAGGCAGGGCCTCAGGGATGGGTTTGGCTTCCATTCTCCCCGAGCTGCAGGGGCCAACACCTCACCCCACAAACACGAGTCTGCAGGGCTGTGTCTGTGGCGGCTGAATCTCTGATCCTCCCAGGAAAGAGACACTCTCCAGCACCCCTGGTGGGGTAGAGAGGCCAGCAAGCAGTGGAAGGCCGGGCAAACGTGTTGGAGAGCAAAGGAACAGGCCTCTTTCCTGTCCCGGGAGGGGGCCAGGGAGCAGTGTTCAAAGCCATGAGACACACGAAGGATGTAAAATAGGCGCATGAGTGATGTTGGGGTGTTAGCTAGGACGCCCACAGAACCGGGTGCCAACAGAAGGCTGTGACCCCGCAGCCACGCGGCGTCCTCAGGATGACTAACGGCTCTGGGAGCAGGGCCCACCTCCTGCGGGAAAACAAAGCCGGTGCAGAAATAAAGCACAGAAATAGAAGGCGCGCTCCAATTATGGCATCTGCTGTGATGCTGAAGATAACCAACGGCCCACAGCCATCTCCAGCGGGCAGAGCGCCCAGCCCACTATAGCTTCCACACTTAGCTGGGGTGTCCACGGGGTCTCCTTCCCGGGTCAAGCACTGCAGGGAGCTGAGCCTCCTCCCCAGGGCCTCCGCACTCACTCGCCTGCCCTATCCAGGAGGGTCCCAAGGTGCAGAGGTGGGCTGCCCCCTAGCCACCCCAAGGCAGGTGCAGGAGGGCCAAGCCTCATGCCAGCTGGGCTTAGGCTGTGATACTGCACCCCACTCCCCTGTGTAAACTGACTGGGCAAGGGGGGCCGCTGCTGCTCTTCCCTGAGCCCTCATTTAGTGGGCATGGGAGGCGCTGGGAGCCGGAGCACGGCTCTCCCCTTCCTCTGACCTGCTGACGCCAAGACCAGAGGCTCCCTCTCTCCAGCACCTTGTGCTACCTTCTGGGCAGCCGAAGAAAAGGAAAACAAATTCTCTCCCTATCCTGACAGCGCAGGGAATTCAGTGATTTCCTTGTTTCTGTGTTGAAGACCAGCCTGTGTCCCCATAACACACGTTCGGTTCTGTGTGTTGCTTGCTCACCTACTAGTCCAGAGGCCTTTTCCCCAGGCTCTGTGACTCGGTCACTTGTTCGCGACTGTCCCATAAGCCTTTGGGTTACAAGCTGCGGCTTCCCCATGGCACTGACTGTTGGGGCCATGGTGGGAACACGGTGCGGGGGCTTCCTTCTGCCTTTGCTGGCACTTAAGGAGGCACCACCCTTAGCCCAACTCCGAGCGTAGCTCCTCAGAAAGCACGGACCCCACCCCACACTTCTCCCACCGAGTCACCAAGCACCACTGGGACTCCATCGCCCGGCTGACTGCCCAACCAGTTAGGGGAGCCTTTGGTGCCCAAGCAGGCCCCCGTGAGAGTGTTTCATTTTGCTCAGCACAGACATCTGTCTCAAGGCAAGTGGGGCTAAATTCTACAGCGAGGCCTGGCAGACCATACATGAGAACCCACTGATCTGTCCCAGACAGCGTCCGCACTGCTGAGCAGGTCATCGGAAACTACTAATTTACATTTTCCTGGCCCCAGGACAGCCACAGCTGCTTATCCTTGGAAATCATCTGATGCCTATGTGATCACACTTGAGAAGTTTCCACGTGCAGCTGGCTCTTGGTGTCAGTGACGGAGAGTGAGTGGAGGCGGGGCCCGGTGTAGGGAGAGGGCTCCTGCCACCAAGGAGCCATGGGGCCCTGAAGGGGCAAGGGCTGCACCTGCCTGGTTGCACCCCATGTCCTGGAGACGGGCGTGCAAGAGGTGCTGGATAAAAACCTGTCTGGTGATGGATGAACAGAGAAAAAGGGGGAGCAGAGTGTTCTGAGAACTGCATGGCAGTGTGCAGGTGTGAGCCACGAGGGCATTAAGGTGCTTTGGGGTTAGAAGACGACACTGGGTTCAGGATATTCCTTGTGCCAGCTCTGACTTCCGAGCTAATACAGGAATCCGAAGTGACGTGAATCTGAACCCAATCGCCCTGGCGACCAGCCCCACCTCAGTCAGACCTTGGCTGGCCTTGGCTACACAGTTCCTGCCAGGAATCTCTTTCTCCCTGTAGACATTCTGGAGTGCTCTCCCACCTTCTCTGTCTGCAGTGTGGTGGGCGGGGGTCCCGGCCCTGGGAAGGGCTCTGTGGGAAGCCAAGAGGGGACCCAGTCCCTGCTGGAATCTCATACTCTGCGCCATGTAAGGCAGACAGGCAAATCCACATCCTAGAGAAACAAGGGGCTAAAGCAGCCCCTTCAGTTTAATCAAGTTAGAGACAGAACCGGCCGTTTATGAAGAGCCCCGGGAGCCAGGCCAGCAGCCAGGGTCTGTGGGACGCTGTGATGGAGCGGAATGCCGACTGCGGGAGGAACTGCGGCAGCCTGGCAAGCAGACCCAGACCCGACAGCTGGGAGCCAGGCCCCAGGGCTTAGCGCCAGAGTGGGGAGAAGGGAAGGGGCTGGAGGAGGTTTGCGGAGGAAGACTCAAGGGAGTCATTCACCAGCACCCGCGCCCTTCTGCCGGTCAGCATGGAAGCTGCTCCTGTGGAGGCCGCACTCCACGCCCCAGGGCCGCCGCCATCGCCCTGGCCTGTTCTCCACATCCTGCCTGCTGACTGCAGCCACTGACCCTGCTCAGGGGGAGCCCATCAGCAGGACCAGTGAGGAAAGCTATCTGAGCAGCTGCTGCTGAGAAGGAAAACCAATCTGAAAATAACGAGGCCCCAGAAAAGTCCGTATTTGGGAAAGAAGCTGTGTAAGAGGAGCCTGGGCAAAGACAAATGAGGTGGGACTGAGCCGGCCCTTTCCCTGGGAGGCCGAGCGCCGGGGCCGTGGCCCAGCCTCCCCGCAGCCCCGCTCTGACCGCCTGCTTGCCCAGCCGCCTTCAGAGGAGAACTGCTTTCTACCGGGCCAGCGAGCTTCATTCTCAGGTCCTTGACAGTTCTATTTCTTACTGTAAATAAGTAAATTGGGGTTTTTATTTTCTAAAAGAAACAGAAATTAGAAATTCCAACATGTGGGGGTGGGTGGGGTCGGGGAGAGTAATGGAGGGTGGAATAGGGGCATCTGTAATTGTCCAACAATAAAAAACAAAGAAACAAAGAAAAAGAAATTCCGGCACATGAGAGTATTTGACAAGAACCTGAAGGTGACCGCTCCTAAAATCTACAGGGAGCTGTTTCCAACCGCCACGTCCCGGTGACCAGGCGCTGGTGTCCGGTCAGGAAAGGCGGCCTTAGGGAGCCGTGGTGGGGGGCTCGGTGGAGATGAGAGCCGCTGTGAGGCCAGGGGAGAGAGGGGTGGGCTGCGAGGGAGGGAGGAAGAGGTGAGAAGGTAAGAACGGGGTAGGAAGAACCTAATCAGAGCAAAGCCCGTGAGGAGGGCCACTTGCCCACCTCAGGTGGTGCCAGCTAGCTCTGCTCTTCCCTCCAGTTTTGGGGACCTCTCTGCTCAGGAGCTGTGTCCACAAGGAGGCCCCTCATGGCCTGAGCCAGGCTGGGACCCTCTCCTCAACTGCGGAGCCACTTCAGGCACAAGGACGTCTCACAGATGCCACGCGGCTGAGGAAGAAACCTGGATGCACCCCAGGCCACGCAGGCCACGCAGCCGTGAGGGCATCAGAACACGATCTGGCAAAATCCGAAACCCCACAGTCGGGTGGCCTTGAATTACAACCAGACAGTCTGCAGAGATCCGACATCTTTGGGCCAAGTTTCCACCCAAGACCCATTTCATATTGGCTCCACGGAAGGCTGGTGCGGCTTCCCTTAAGTAGGTCACCCTGTGGCTGACAACTTTCTGGTGTCTTCCCAATGCATCCATCCACGCTGGAAGGGGGAGGCACTGGTGGGGCACGTAGTGGGGGCTGTGAGGCCTCTGGAGGGCTGTGCTGAGGAACAGCAAAGGCCACTTAGGACTGGAGGGCCTGAGGCCTCGGAATGGCTGTGTTCTACCAAAGGCCTCTTTTCTGGAGCAGGTGAGCCTGAGGCAGAGACCCAGGCAACAGCAGCAGCCACTGCCTGCTGACAACACAGTCATATTACAGTTCCTTGAGCACTCTGCCGGACATGTCCCCCTCGGGGTCATCACACCCCTGTGCCCTGGTTACCACTTCCATGCCCCTCTTAAATGTCAGGGGTGCCCAGGTTCTGGGAGGCAAGGTCTGACTCTGGACTTTGGCTACTGGGGCCCTGAGAAAGGATGTGGGTGCAGTGAGCATGCAATCCAGGAGACAAAAGAACAGCTTCTTTGTAGTGATGAAAAAAAACCCTGTAGAATTATATATCTCATAAAAAAATGCCCTTCAAAATAAAGGTAAACTAGAGCCGGCCATAGAAACAGGAAGCGGGGTCTCAGACCTAGGTGCACAGCCAGCTGCAGGGGGACCAGGATGGAACTCGGAGCGTCCCCACATCAAACCTGTGCCGCTGCCCCAGGCTGTAGCCTCCCAAGAGTCATGGGACAATGTTGAATATGGAGAAACACCTATTTAGCTTGAAGTTTGCTGGAAAGGAGCTTAATAGAAATGCGGTAAAGAAAGGCTGAAAAGGCCAAGATGAAAAAGGCCATTCAGAAAGGCCACACAGAAGCTGCAGGAAAACACACACTGAGAATGAGATCCGCCGGAAGAACCAAGCAGTTCATTTCTTGAGAACTAGTGCTTGGTGGATGCTGCGGCAGCCAGAGTTCAAGCTGCAGTGACAAGGGACACGGTGACCGAGTCCACGGCAGGCATAGTTAAGTCTACGGATGCTACACTGAGGAGTAGGGACCTTGAAAAGATTTCTGCCCTGATGGACAAATTTGCACACCAATTTGAAGCACTGGATGTTCAAACACAGCAAATGGAGGCACAGAGCAGGGCACCACACCCCTGACAGCACCACAGAACCAAGCGGATGTACTGCTTCAGCCAATGGCCAATGAAGCTGGCCCTGATCTCAATATGGAACTACCACAAGAGTCGGACCGGAGCGGGATGAACCATCACAGAGACTTGCTCAAGTGTGATTTGAAGGACCGGCGCTTTTGTTTAGGAATATTTCGCGTGTGTATATGGATAAGGTGCAGTCCATTTACACTAAGAACACCGTATATTACAGAATGCCTGAACACTGTTTTGCCATGCTGTACTTTGCAATACTTTAAGGAAGTCCGGAGAGTTTCTACCTTGACAGATTTTACAGCTTTGTGTATTCTGTTGAAAGGTGAGAGGGACATTTTTCTTTTCTGTAGATGATTTTGACCAAGCTAGCATTAGCTTGTTGTATATGAAATATCTTCCTCAAAAATTGCATCGAATATCTAGCAATGAAGTACTACAGAAGGAAAGTATAGAATATAGGTTTCAGTTTCTTTTTAATTCAAAGTTGTTTTAAATCTCTGCATTCACGTGCTGCATAAAAACAAAGGCATGCACAACACGTTTACTTGACACGCTTACACAGCCCAAACACCTCAGGCAGCGTCAATGACAGGCAATGCTCTCGCGTGTTTGACTTAAAAACACGTAGAAGTCAATGCAGTTGACTTTTATTCTGTGTTCACTAGCTTTTGAATTCAGATTATTATTGGGATTTTTACTCAATAATTTAATGACTATTATTTGAATTTCTGAAATTAAAAAAAAATGTCCATTGGTAATTGTCCAATGTGACTAGAAAAAATCTACAACATGAAATTAAAGAAATTAAAGTTTACTCAGTTTTTAAATCTTTTCTTTGCTAAATATCATTGTTGTTAAGACTTGGAGAAATTTAATGTTTCATACTTTCAAATGAAATTGAAACACATTTTAAATGATTCTCCTATTTCTACTTTAACTTTGGTACACTGTATTTTAAAAGATTAATTTACACGGTCTTAATATCATTTACATTTTCCATAGGATTGTTGATTGTTTTTTGGGAATTTTGGCCTACATTTTTAAACCAACCAACAAAAAATAACAAAGAAAAAAATTGAATCAATTCAAGTTATAACTGCCATAAGCCTCAGTTAAGTGTTTGCCCTTTTTTTAAAAGAAAGATTTTATTTTTAGACAAAGGAGAGGGGAGGGAGAAAGAGAAGGAGAGAAACATCAACATGTGGTTGCCTCTCACATGCCCCCAACTGAGGACCTGGCCCACAACCTAGGCATGTGCCCTGACTGGTAATTGAACCAGTGACCCTTTGGTTCGCAGGCCAGCACTCAGTCCACTGAGCCACACCAGCCAGGGCTGTCCTTTTATATTAAGCAAAAACTCTTTAATAATGGGAAGAAATGAAGTAGAAATAAATTTAGAATAAAATGCTTTGCCTAACCTGTGAACAACTTCAGACCAATGGGAGCTGGTGCGCAGCACAGGGGGTGGGGACACGGACGGTCCTAAGGTCAAACGAAGACTAGACTCTAGAAGGCCAGGGTCCTTGGGGGAGAACATTTGACGGTCAACTCTACTACTTTCCATCGTCCCAGAAATATCTCTATTTTACCCAACTAAAATGAACAGATGCCTGCAATTTCCTGCTGTAACAGTCTCAAATGTGGAGAGGTGACCAAGTTATATTTTAGCCAGGATACTACTAACCTAGGTTAAGTAGGTAAGGTGTTTATCATTACTTGCTGCATGATTGATCCATGAAAGAATTTTAGTATATCGTTAAATTCTATTGAAGAACAAACGGATCTGTTCAGAAAATCTTTCCATTGTTAAGTCATGAATGCATTCGAGGAACGATTATGAAGACTTATTTACTGAGTATTCACCATTCACATACGTTTCCTATTATAAATGAGTGTGTATAAATGAAGATTATTTTCAATGGTTAATGAAATGAGAAATTATTCTTTTGCTAAGTTTCAGATAAACCTATTTAATTTTCTTGGTAGTTGACTATATATGGTATGATCTCAATGTGGTCATCTTCCGTTTTGTTTACAATTGATGCTTTGTCCTTTCTACTTAAAGGGTAAGTTTGTTTACATTGGAACATCCTGGAGAGGCACAGAAGAGGTCATTACTGACTACGATATGTATGAAATAGAGTTCTCTTATTTTCCACTGGTAGACATTGTAGTTTTTGTTCTGTTAAATTTAATAAAAATTGTTAAATTGTGAATGTGGCTTACTTAAATCAAGAAATGTAAGTGGTTCTGATCTAAAAATACTGTTCACAGTTTTAACAGCCATATCAGATTTGTTTTTTTAAAAATATTGTTATTTGATAGACACCAAGTTTAACTTTTGGACATATTATCATGAATATAATTTAAATTTTTTTAAATATATGAAGGTAAAATAAAGATGTGTTCAGGCAAATAAAACCTGAAGGAATTGTGGCTACCTGAACCTTAACAAAGAAAATGTTAAAGGAAGTTCTTCAAGCCGAAAGAAAATGATACCAAATGGAAGCGCAGATCCAGACAAAGGAATAAAGAGTGCGGGAAAAGATAAGTATGTGAGTAAATACAAAAGAGGTTGGTTTTCTCACTTTAAAATTTCATTGAAAGATAACTGACTATAGAGAACAAGGAAAATGTGTATTGGAGGGTTTACATCACCTTCAAAAGTAAAACAGGACACAGCAGGAAGGGTGGGGGGCAATGGGGGGACATTGCTGTGAGGTTCTTACGTTACAGCTGAAACAGTACATGATTTGAAGGAAGCCTGTGATAAGCTAAAGATGGGTAATGTGAACCCCAGAGGAACTGCTAAGAAAAGAAAGCTTTGTAGTTATGAGCTAATAAAGGAAAGGACATTAAATACTAAAAATAATACCCCAGATGTCAGGAAAAGAGAAAACACACATATAAAAAAATAGATTTGGCCAAGCAAAATGGTAGATTTAAACACAACCATATCAATAATTATGTTAACTTAAAATGGTCTCAACGATCTAATGAAAAGTCAGAGACTATCAGACTAGATGAAAAAGCAAAGAAAGACTCATTATATTCTATCTATAGTAAAACCCCTTTAAATATAAAAGCATAGATAAAATAACCAACCATATGCTTTCTACATGAAACACACTGTAAATATAAAGATACCAATGGCTTAAGAGAAAAACATTAGAAAAAGAAACACAGGCAACAGCAATTGCAACAAAGCTGCATTGGCCTCCTTAACATTTGAGAGGAGGCCTGAGGACAGAGACGAAGAGGGAAATTTCATAGTGACAAACGAAGTCCATTCATCAAGATGACACAAATTCCTGAATGTGCACGCACCTCATAACAGAGCTGGAAAGTACATGAAGCAGGTGGAAGCAAGAGAGGGAGGTGGGTTTGGATGGGGTGGGGAGGAGGGGAGGGGAGAGGGTGCAGACAACTGTAATTAAACAACAATAAAGTAATTGAAAAAATAATAAATAAACACAAAAAAATTTTAAAAAGTACATGAAGCAAAACAGAAATGAATGGAGAACAAGAAATCTGCAATTATAGTTAGAGATTTAAAGACTCTCTTAGCAACTGATAGAAACAGACAAAACAAATAAGGATTCAGAAGATGTGAATCTTCAAGCATCCTTTATCAATTAACTTGACCTAATTAACATTTATAGAACACTATACAAAACAATGGCAGAATACACATTCTTTTCAACAATACATGAAATACTCATCAAGACAGAGCATATAATGGTCCATAAATCAGTTTCAAATTTAAAATGATAAACTGTATGTTCTCTGGCTACTACAGAATTAAACTAGAAAGCAATAACGAAAAAAGATAAAAATACTCAAATACATGGAAATGAAGCTACATACTTTGAAATAACTAATGCATCAAATAAATCACAAGGGAAATTAGAAAACATCTTGAAATAAATTATAAAGAAAATACAACAGATCAAAATTTATGGGATGTAGCTAAAGTGGCACTTGGAGGGAAATGCATAGCTTTAAATTCTTATTCTAAAAAAAAAAAAGGGTTTAATTAATGATCTAAGTTTCTACCTTAAGGAACTCCAAAGAGAAGAGCAAATTATATTCAAAGTGAGTAGAAGAAACAAAATGATAAAGAGCAGAAATCAATGAAATGAAAATAATAACAATGGAAAAAATTAAAATAAAAGCTTTTTTTTTCTGTGATCTCATGTTGTTTTATTACAATTTACAGGGCACACTACAGAAAAAGTCAAGTTTTCCTTGTTGTTAGCAGACAGGGTATCAGAAACTGTTAGAAAAACCAACATTTATAATTATAAAGCATATCTAGATGCCTTGTAACTGAAAAGGAGCCAAGAGAGGGAGTTTCTACTGCAGGAGACAGGTGAGTGTGCTTTATTTTTCTGCCCAGTGCCTCTCCTTTAGAAAGATGAATGTCAAGTTTTCCTCTAACCCAGATGTCTGTTTAATGTAGTGCAGAAATTTGGAGACAAGATGTTAGAAGGTAGATATCAAGATTTATGGCTATTTAGATATTAACTAGGTATATCAGAAATTAGAATACTTTTTAATCATTTGACTCAATTATAAAATTGTCACCAAAATAGTAAATAGTAATTTTTATTACATTCTGATGCTCTTTAATAAACTTCATGATGAGAAAAATTCAAATCAAGTATGGAAAACTAAGAACTCTGAATACACTAAGAAATAACTAAATAGGCAAACTAATTTCTAGGGGATATGAGATTTAACTTATTCAATGTAATCATAAAAAACATAATTAAGTTTGGGGTTAGGGTTAGGTTTGGCTACTTCCCTTAATTAGAGATTTCAATATTTTCTTAGTTGATTTTTCTGCATTCACTGATCAATTTCCATTAATGGTCCTTCCAAGTGTCCAGAATATAGAAAGAGCTCACGCAATTATAAAAGACAAATAACTCAAATAAAAATAGACAAAGGATTTAAATAGACATTTCTCCAAAGAAGATATAGAAATGGTCAATAAGCGCATGAAAAAATGTTCAACATTATTAGTCATTAGGGAAATGCAAATCAAAACTACAATGAGATACTACTTCACATCCACTGGTATGGCAATAATAATAATAATACAGAAATAACAAGCATTGGCAAGGATGCGGAGAAATTAGAACCCTAATACATTGCTACCTATATTAATGTAAAATGCTATGAAAACGGGCTGGCAGTCCCTTCAAAAGGCAGACCATACAACCCAGCAATCCCACTCCTAGGTGTCTATCCAAATGAAAACATGGATCCACGCACAAACTTATACACGAATGGCCACAGCAGCATCGTTCATAACAGCCAAAAGGACTCCAGTACCCGCTGGCTGATGAACAGATAAATGAAATGTGGTATAACCAAACAGTGGAGTATCACACAGCAGTAAAGAGAAATGAGGTACCGATGCGTGCTGCAACTTGGATAAACCCTGAAAACATTACGTGAAAGAAACCTGACCCAAAAGGCCACACTGTAGAGGTTCATTCCTATGAAATATCCAGAATGGGTACATTCTGTAGAGGTGACAAGTAGATCAGTGGTCGCTTAAAGGTGGGGGTTGGTTGGTGGAGGGAGGAGGGCTGGGACTGGCTGATCGTGGGCACGTGGTTTCTTTTCGGAGGGACAAAAATGGTCTGTAATGAGGGTGTGGTGATAGTTGCACGTCTGTGATTATTCTGAAAGAGTGAACTGTAGCCTTTATAAGAGTACCTTTTATAGTATATAAATTATATTTCAATAAAGCTATTTTTAGAAAGGAATATGTTCACCAAAAGGCATCATAAATAAAGTGATAAAACAGTACAAACTAAAAGCTTATAGCTGGCAAATGGCAGATATCCATATCAAGTAAAGAGCTCCTACAAATACAGAAGAAAAAGACAAAGCACCCAGCAGACAAGTGCATTTCGCAAAGGAGAAACATGCTCAACAGTAAAATGCTCACACTATTTCGATATGAGGAAAATGCAAATTAAGGCGATACAAAAACACCATTTCAGGGCTATTAGACTTGCAAGAACGTGTGATTCAGGACCCGGTGCTGGAGACACGGTAATCAAAGGGGACTGGCCCGCGACGACGGGCAGCAGCGTGGCCACTTGGGGAAACAATGTGGTGGTGTCTTTAAAGCTCGGCACTCACATACCCCATGGCCAGAGATGGCCCCCTGAGGTGCGCCCTTGGCGAACTTCTATCCACATGTGCTGGAAACGTGCGCAACAACGTTCACGTTGCAGCAAAGTTCATTGCTGCTGAGCATCAGGAATACATCTAATGTCCCCCAACCGAGAAGGGTGAATGAGTCGTGATACATCAGAAGCAGTGGAAATGAATGAACAACAGCTACACCCAACAGCATGGATAAATCTCAGAAATACAATGTTCAAAGAGAAATTCAAGTCCTAAAAAGATGCAGTTTAATTTTTATTTGAGCTAGAAGAAAAAAAAAAAACCCTGAACAATACACCCTCCCAACAAAATGACTGTGATAAAACTGTATTTTTAAAAAAACAACCAAAAGTTTGGGAGGAAGAAAGTAGGAGAAATGTGGGTGAGATGCTTCCTGTGCTGCCTGGCATGAGCAGGCGAAGCTGAGCGGAAGGGCCAGCTCTGCTCTCCACCAGAAAGAGCTGCCAGGTGTCAAGGGAATGTGGACACAGACCTGGCCAGGGCTGAGAACACCAGGGAGGGCACACAGCCAGCACAGGTCAGGAGCAGCAGGGGCACTGGCTTCTGGTGGCCACAAGTAGCCCCGCCTGAAGCTGGTCCACGCCTGGATCTGGAGTGGCCCTGGGGGAAGCTAAAACGTGGATTGAGCGCAGCCGGGCAGCGGCTTTCAAACTCCACTTCCAACTAGATGACTCCCAGGGCTGGGGGGCATGTGGGCGTCACAGGCATGCGGCCTGTGCTGTCACCCAAGGCTGAAGTCAGAGGGGCCCCACGCTTGGTTTACTACTCAGCTGTCTGTGTCTTAAAATCCTTAACAATTTTTGAACCAGGAACCTGGCGGATCCTGCTGGGGAATGATGGTCCCAGGGACCACTTATCTGAGCCCTTCCCTCCAAGCAAAGTGCAGCGGTGCCAGGGCTCCGAGAAGTCCTGTCTGGCTTGGGCTCCAGCCATATCCAACATAAACCAACAGCATTCATAATGTTTCCCTTCGGGTTTCCACACAACGGCAGGAGAAGATGCAGCTGATGGGCAATGGAAGGGAAACCACAAATAATAACTGAACTTGGGGGGAGATTTTGTCCTTGTTTGATTAGTCAAATGCAAGTTAAAACACTAACAAGGCACAACTTTACGCCTGGTCAAAAGTCACTCGCAGGACGATGGGAGTCTAACGCCCGGCACATGTCCATACCCAGCCCCTAGAGGGCCATGGACCGGAACACTTTGGCCAGAGAGCGACGGGTGCTGCGGGGAAGAAGTCCCATTCTTGACTCAGTGATCACACACTTGGGAATTTGTCCCAGAAAGAAACAACGAAGAAGAATGTCACACATCAAAGATGCTCAGGCAGCAGCTGGGCTCTGACAACCTGGGAGGAACCAAAATGTCTAACAGAAGGAAGAGGCATTCCCAGCCATTCAACAGACACATATTGAGCCTGCAATAATGTGGGGAAGAGCTTAAGATACACAGTCATGTGAAAACGGCATATTTTTTTTTATCCCAATGATGTAGAAAGGATGCTCAAATAAAGGAAAAATGCAGACTAAAAATAGAGACCTAAAAACAGTAACGTGAGGGGCAATGGAGCTATGGAAACACCATGATCTTAAACATCTGGAATTGCTGCCTGAACAGTAAATAACCCTTACGAACAATGAATGTTTACATGGAGGGGCAGAGGACTGGCCGGATGAACCAGTTTGGCCAAGGACAAAGCGTGTGTACGTGCGTACGTGCATGCGTGTGTGTGTGTTGGGGGAGGTGCGGGTGGGTTCGGGCAGGGAATTCCCAGCAGCTGCCAAATGCTCCAGGGGCCTCACCCCATACAAACTGCTCTGCTTCTGAAATAAAAAATGGCCTGGGTGGAGGGGTGTCCCCAGGGGGCTTGGCGGGCTGTCAGTTCTGGCCTCTCGGGAAAAACATCTTGTCTTCTAACCTGCTCCCACCTACAGCCAGGGTGCTGGGTGTGCCAGGTCCTGAGGCCTGCCCATGGGCATGGCCCAGGTGGGGTTCTGTTTCCCAAGTCCGTGACTTCCTTCCACCTCACCGCACCGCTCAGCCTGAGCAGCTACTATTTCTGAAGATGTGCGTCAGGCCTCGTTTCAGCACATACGTCAGAGGGAAGCAGTACATAAAAGGAAATTTATCTCTGGCAGCCTGAAGCCCCTGCTTCATCTTTATTCATATTGCTCATCTATTTGATCAGATGCTGCTGCCAGTCTGAGCTGACTGCCACTTTACAGGAAAACCAGGTGTCAGGGGAATGACTCAGGTCCGCGGAGGGCGGTGCTGTGCGACACTCCTTGACGAGGTCAGAGGGAGATGTACGGGGAGCAAACCTGTCAGTCCTGGGCAGGAGGGGCCTGGGCCTTGGGCCTGACTGGTTCTGTCCTGCCAGACTCTGGCTGCCCCTTTCTCCACAGTGGCTCAGAGGCCCCTCTCCCCATTTTCTTCGAAGCCCTGGGGCCTCCTCTCCCAGCTTTCCAGTGCCTCTCCACGTCCAGCTCCCACTTTGGCCTGCACCAGGCCTTCTGCAGGGTCACTTCTCTTAGCCTGGCACATGGGCAGCCCTCTCTCTCGCTGCCTGGAGGCCACAGAGGTCAGGGATAATCCTCCAGACCCACCGAACTCTGCTCCTGATAAATGTTTGTATCAACAGGGCAGTTGCATGTAGCTGAGCAGGTTGCGCACGGCACATCCCTAGGGAGCATGTTTCACAATAGACACTGTAGGTTTCTTTTTAATAACGTGTCAAACAAATGACAGAAAGAAATATTGTTATAGAGTTAGTATATTACCACAATTTCAGGAGAGGTGGGAGTAAAGGGTCTTGAGGAAGGAGCGCCCTTTTCTAAAGACGGGTGCCAAGCAGGCCCATCACCGCCCTGCAGGGCAACCTGTGAGCAAAGGAGCCGGCTCCCGACAGAGCGCACTACCTTCTCCGGGCTCCTGGGGGCCACTGGTGGCAACAGGGCCCTGGCAGAGGCAGCCCAGGGCCTGTCACAGCCTCATCACCCCGACGCTGCTAATATCCTCCTCACTGGCAGGCTGCTGTTCGAGAAAATGGCCAGGAGTGCATGGCCAGCTCCCATTCTCTGCAGTCCCAAAGGCAGAGGTCACCCCTGACCACGACCCCCTTTCCTCCGCTGGCCCGCACAAGCCAGCACAGTGGTCCACTTGCAGCCCAGAGGCCCAGAGCTGGCACAGACGTGAAGCCTCTTTGCAGAGGTGAGCTACAGCACAGCTAGTCTGAAGCACTGGGAGGAGGCCTGCTCTGCCATGTCTCCCTCCCCTCCACACCCCCTGCCTGTCCGCCTGCCCGCCTGCCCACACACAGGGACACCCTCATTCCTGCATGTGTGTGGTCCTCCTCAATGCCTCCAACACATCGCTCCCTTAACCTAGGACACCCTTGCATGTGGCCCACCCAGCCCACCCCTGCAGACAGTGGCCCGCAGAGGGGCCCCTGTGCTGGGCTCCGTGCCCGCCTCTCTGCCCTCTGGCAGCGCCTTCCCTCAGAGCCCATGGGCTCCTGCACCCCTCAGACTGCATCTGCCTTCTCAAATCTTCTCTCTGTGGTGTGACCAGCACCTCCTGGGCTCTGAGTTTGGCCAGCCAGGGTCATGCCCTGTCATCTGCTCACTGGTGTGGGGAGATCAGAAGGATGCTGGCTAGGAACCCCTCTGGGTTCCTGTAACCTGGCTGTGCATGCTGTGTACTCCACATAGCTTCTGGGACAGTTCTTAGCACAGAATGAATGACTGGCCAGATATTCTGCTAAACAGAGGAGACTAATTTTCTATCTTCTCTTACCATGTACTGTGTTCTTCACTCTTCATTCTGACTCAAATCACCAAAATATTTGGAACTTCCCCCTGGTATTTAGCCTCTTTCCACGAGAAATTCCCCCAAATCACCACACTCAACATGCCCCAGGTTCTGCCCCAGAAATTGAGCCCCCAGCCCCACCCACTGTGGCCTCTGCTCAGCCAGGCTCCTTGAGAGTCTGGCATATGTCCAGTCTGTGGCCTTCCCTGCCCATGGTCAGTGCTGGCAGAGCGTGCAGGCTCCGGTCCCGCCTTTGCCTGTGGGGTCTTAGGGAAGTCACCTCTCTTTCCCTTTAGCACAGTTTCCCCCTCTGTAGAATGACACGGCTATCATAGGTTCACTCACGACCACTGATGAAGCCCCCTTACATGTGCCAAGGGGCACGTGCTCCAAGGCAGCCTCGCTTCACCGGAGGGGATGTGGAGTGGCCTCTGCCGCATCACCCCCAGGTCTCATCTGGCTCCAGAGTCTAGACTTGTGCCAGGCACAAGACCCCATGGCGGCCTTGGCAGGCTGGCTTGCCGAAACTGTCCTCAGCCTCTGTGAAAACCACAGTGGCAAACCACCGCTCCACCAACAGGTACCTCCTTGTGAAACAATATGTACGCACACAAGTGTAGTGGGTGAGATCCACAAAGTGATGATAATAATAACAGGGAGCTACCATGTGCCAGGAAGAGGCAGGGGCTCTTATGCATTACTGCCGTCAGGTTAGTTCACCAAGTAGGATTCTTACCTGTAGAGCCCTACAAGCGAGCAGACAGAGGATCCACCAGGCGACATGTCTATAAGAGAAGGTCATATGTCCAGGTATCACACCAAGTAACAGGGAACTCCCATGAGGCGAGACGCACTTCCCCTCCCTGGGTGCAGAAAGGACTACACGAGGTAGGTGCTGCCCTGAAGCCTCCTTTCCACACGCCACACACCGCCTCCATAGCCGACGGAGCTCAAGCCCCATCTTGCCCACCTGTCCCTTATGATCCAACCCACCAGTGGGGCCCACTCCCACCTCTCACCTGTCATGAGGTCCTGACACCTCACTTAAACCTTACTGAGCACCTTCCCGCCCCCATCCTCCACTTGCCTACTCATCCTCATCCTCCAACACCCAGCTGGGTGTCACCTCCTCCAGGAAGCTCTTCGAGATGCCCCGGTTTACCTAAGAGCCTCCACCTCCCACATCTCTGAGCTTCCCCAGTTGTTCCAAGGGAACCATTCACTGTAATGGGACTAGAGAGGGGAGACAGGACAGACTCCACCCACTGTTCCAATCCTGAGTTGGGAAGAGTCCCAGTGAATCGGGATGAACCCCAGCTGGAAAGGAAAAACTCCAGCCAAGCAAGCGCTTGCCACTTGTCCTCAGATGGCCCTTCCCTCTGTTCACGCCTATGCTGGTAGGTTGGTTACGGAATGGCAATTACACAAAAGTGCTG